>JAVCKV010572088.1:0-32629 GCA_032274145.1 Herpochondria borealis | reverse complement strand
GCGCAATCTACATAATTTCTAAAAATTGTCAACACCTCTTCACTCTTTTTTTAATATTTTTTTTAGAAGGAAAATTAAGCATCTTAATTAGAGTAAGTTGAGTAAGTCTTGCTGGATAAAATTTATTCTAATTGGAACGCCTCCTAATCGTAAAACCTGTTTTTTTTCTTCTTCATCAGTCACCAAAATAATTATCATAAGATTAAACCCCGCCTTTCTCCAATCACTCAGCAACTCTTCTCTCTCTGAAGTCAACCGTATGAAGATAACAATACAAACTGAAAACGACGCTGAATGACGAGCTACCTGCCGAGACAGATCTTGCCAGTCAGGCTTCAGCTCTATTTCTAATGACGCCAAATGTTCTAACAGATCTTCAGATCTTGCCATTCCTTTACCAATCGTTAAGGTATGCGTCCCTTTATTAAGAAACATAAGCTCTAACAAACACTCTTGCGCGTCTACCACACTAGCGAATGACGCGGCTATCGATATAGCCTCTTCAAAACGATTCACAGATTCATAAGATCCATTGGTATCTAGAACTAGACCATAACGAGGAAAAAAAACATTTTCATACTCTCTAACAATTGGCTTTCCCGTTCTAGCCCACGCAGCCCAATCAATGCTCTTAGGAGAATCTCCAGGGCGATATGACCTAAGCCCCCTAAAATCATCAGAAACACCCGCCATACAGGAATGAGAGAGGCCTCCGACACGATCCCTAGCCGAACCATCTGTAATGAGTTGTGGCAATATGTAGCGTTTAGGTAAAACTAAAACTGAATCTTTTGAGAAACTAACATCGATACATTTTTGCACTAAATAAAGTGGATCAGGAAGATACAATTTTGTATTATTAAAATCTAAGCGACCACGCTGTGTAGGAATACACTTTAAGGATAATTCTAACTTTTGCTTCGGTTTGATATGATCTAATAATCTCGCATCTGACTCAAATTTAGTTTTCTTTTTGGATAACCATATCCATCGATAATACGCAAATAGTCTATCAAAAACATTACGTAAATGCTCTTCTGGCTCACGGGAAAGCAGAAATTCACTCCTTGTTGGTCTAGGGTCTACAGGTAAATCATGAATTAAGGCTGAACTTAGTTGTTTAGAGTTCAAATTTTCACACGTAACTGTGTAAGTCATTTCCTGACCTGCAGATACAACAGAAGGCAATACTCTCGTGAATTTTATTTTTGCCGATCTTAGACATACTGCAACAACTGAAAAAGCAAAGAGGCTAAATAACAACGACAGCAAATAAAGTGTAGCAAGCTTATAGTAAGTTAAAAAAACAACTGTCGCGAAAGGAATGATTAAGAGAACTAATAAACCAAACTGAGTTATCCTCCTGGAAAGTATGTTGCTTGAAGAGCTAGTAGCCCTGTAGATATAATAAAGGATAGCTTGTATCTTCTTAACCATTATCAAGTCTATGCAGGCACGACAACTTCATCCAATAACTGCTGCACGTATGCACGACCACTTTTGCCCGAATAATGAGCATCTGAGCCAAGTATTAATCTGTGAGAAATCACATCTTTTGCACAATCTTTAATCACATCAGGAGTGACAAAATCAAGACCTTGCATCAATGCTTTAGCTTGTGAAACTTTCATAAGAGCTAGCGACGCTCTCGGACTAGCGGCAAGCTTGACGTCTGGAAGATCTCGTGTAGCCGAAACTAAGCGGACTATGTAGTTTTTGAGCTCTTCAGATATACTAACACTGGCAACTTGTGTCTTCCAACCTTCAATATCACTCATCGTCACAACTGGCACAATTTCATCGACAGGATGCCCGGTAGATTGCTGATCACTTAGAATAGAAACCTCTTCATCCAAACTCACGTAACCTAGCGAACACTGCATAGCAAATCTGTCCATTTGAGCTTCAGGAAGAGGAAATGTACCGCGGAACTCAACAGGGTTCTGCGTTGCTATCACAAAGAACATATCATTAAAATTATACTGTACCGATTCTATCGTTGCCTGCTTTTCAGCCATTACTTCTAGAAGAGCACTTTGCGTCCTAGGAGATGCCCTATTTATCTCATCAGCTAACAATATATTTGAGAATACAGGTCCTTTTTTAAAATCAAATTCACTTGTACGAGGATCCAGAATAGAGACCCCTAATATATCGGAAGGAAGAAGATCAGGAGTAAACTGAATTCGATGAAAAACTGAACCTGATATTGATGCAGCTAGAGCCTTCGCCAGAGTAGTCTTCCCTGTTCCAGGATAATCTTCTAATAAAAGATGTCCTCCTGCTCCCATACAGCATATAATTTTTTTCACTAACTCATCTTGCCCCTTGATTACTGATCTGATTGATTGATGAATTTTTGACCATATTTCCATAATTAATATTACTAGTATATCTCCTAGCTAATTGTTAGAGTTTATCAAAGATTTTATAATAAGACGCTCTAGATTATCTCGAGGACTCACAGATTTACCACTTAGCTTAATCTGAGCCCACATAAATTCTCCATCATTCTGCGTAAAAACAGCCCTCAATGGCAGCGCACTTTTTTTAGACAATTCTTCTACAGGAAGGCCAATATTGATCAAACCTGTGAGCTGATCATTTTTATCAATCGAAAACCCCCCCTTAATAGACATTTTTCTCTTATTAACTAAATGAATATCAGTAAAAGTTATTCCATTTTCATTCCATTTGATGGCAAACTGAGAATGATTGGAAAAAGATGGACGCAAATAAAAATCACTCTGTATTCTTTCTGAAATTGATTTAATAAAAGGGAAATTATTGATGACTACATTTTTAGGTATTATTTTCATTACAACATCAAACAAGCTTGAGTCCCCCAGCTTCATATTAACCTTACCTTTGGCTGATTTTGCAACTCCGCTGATAAGCCTTATTGCCTTTGGATCAAACCAATCTTTCAAAGGATAATCATACAGGTCAATATCAAGCTTCACAGCATCTCTTTTCTGATAACCCACCTCACCTTCAAGAGTGACCTGACCTTCATGAGCTCTAGCTATCAAACCTAAGTAGACATGAGCCTTGTCTGAGTGAAGAGCAACCAAACCTGACTGTATATTAAAATCACCCAATTTAGCAGCCTTCAAAGCACCATTATGAATACTAAATTTCATCACTTCAGCACCTTCATCTGACCTCAATGAAACTAAACTTTTACTCAATCTCCATTCAGAATTTTGAGAGAGAGAAACATTAACATTAGAGCACTGGGTTAACCCTATTTGAAAATTTACTGGTCTTTCTTTTGATAGCTCTATAATTGGCTTATTCTCACTTAAATCTAAGACTAAATCAGCCCCTAAAACAGAGGCGTTACTATCACCCCATGCACCTCCAATGAAAGAAAGCATCCCATAGTCTGAAGTTATTTTCTTAAGATTTAAACTCTCAATCACTCCTGCATTTGAAGGCCACTTAAAATTCACATTGGATATAGTGCTGGAAGCAGGACTGACATTAAGTTTACCGAGTGTCACTTCTGCACCAGAAGCATTAGTTACTGTTTGAGTTAACTTATCTTTAAATTTACTACCATTATAATAACCCAAAAACATAGTAAATGCTATTATAGATAGAATAACTAGCGATACTATAGAAGAAATAACAACAATCCTCCATTTTAAGTTTTTTTTCTCCCTTTCTTTATGAGCTTGCCTTGTCCGCCTCTTACTAACTTTTACCTTAATAACCTCTGAGCCATCTTCTCTGATCACCCGCTCGCCTCTATTAGATTCGCTATATTGAGTTTTTACTGAACCTTTCTTAAGATTCCGTATCATCTCTTCCAGAGGAATTTCATCATTATCTCCTGACACAATATCTATAATATATGACTTGCAAACTAAAACGACTTGAAGGAATTACCTATCCCTCCACTTATGGCCTGTAGGGTCTAGCAGCTCAACATTTACAAATACAATAATTGCGGTCTTAGTGTTTTGTAAGCCTTTAGATTGAAAAAATCTACCCACTAATGGTAAATCTCCAAGAATAGGAGTTTTATCTTCCACGTTTTCAATTTTTTGCTGAACAAGGCCTCCCAATACCACCGTAGCACCATCTTTAATCGTCACAGTAGTATTCATATTAAAATTTCTGAATACAGGCATCAAAATTTCATTCGTTTGGATCACATTATTAGATGGTAAACCAGTTAACGGATCCACTGCCTGAGAAAATATAGGATTACCGTAATTAATAAAACCATCGAGTGAAACGATATTAGGTTCCAAGGTTAAGTCTATATAACTCTTGTCCTCACTAACAGTGGGCTCAATAGATAACTTGTAACCCAGATCTCTCTTTTCAAAAGCAGTAGGGAATGCAGGAGTAGCAACTCCACTACCACCAGCAACCCCTTGGGGAACTTCACCTGGCTCATACTCTGAGGGATAGATCAATTCGCGACTAGAAATTAATTCTACTCTTTTACCTGTCGAGGTTACAGCAGTTGATTGTGTGAGTCTCGCATTATCTTTTTTCTGACTAAGAGCTCGAATTATAGCCTGATATCTAGAATTATTGACTTCACTAGTGAAAGATAGTGGGCTGGGCGCCCTCCTTGTTGTAGCTCCTGTTATACCTGCGATACGATCATCAAGAGAGTTACCTGTAAACATGCTATCACCACTACGATTTCCAGATGTTATTGCATTTCCTGCAACAGCAGTACCTCCTATCAAACTAGGTTCTGGACCTATCAAATTACCATTACCTTGTGTTCCTCCAGTTACAAAGACACTATTTTTACCTAACACTGGATCAACGAGCCAATCATAGCCCAGTTCATTTAATTTCCTCTCAGCTATTTCTATAATTGTAGTCTTAACTACAACTAAAACATTCTGATTAATTGCCTGGGCTGTAATTAATTCTTCGATTGAGTCTAGTACTTGAGATGAATTCGTAACTTTTAAAGTGTTATTACCTTTATTATAAAAAACACTAGTTCCATCCGGAAAAGGCATACCCGCTTTTTCGAGAAATTTTTGAGCGCTCAGCTTACCTGTATTGACGGCACCATCTTCAAACACATTCTCATTACCAACATCGTCAGATTGGTCTAGGAATCCTTTAGGCACCCTAAAAGTTCGCGTCATCAACTCAGAAACAAATGCTCCTCTTGGTCTTAACACTACTGCAAACTGCTCTGAACGCCAGTAAACTTCAGATTGCTTGCATACATAATCTAATATTTTATTTAGAGGTACATTTTTGAGTTTTAAATTAATTCTAGTCGCCTCAATTTTTGTTTTAAAACCTGATGCATCATCACCAAATCTAGCTACCAAGTTTACACCTTTTTTTTCAGGATCTAGCTCAGTAGTATCTAATTCTCTTGCCCAAATTCTAATAGTATTAATTACTTCATTGAATGTAGCATCATCAAAATCCACAGTAGGCACGATGATCTGTTTTAATTTATTACCTCTAATATCTTGTATTCTATCTCCAACATTAACATCAGAGTTGCTAAGGGTTGAAAAATCAAGCTTCGGTCGAGGTTTGAGTTCCCACATTGCATCGACCTCCATTAAAGCTTTTGCTCTAGTATAATCTTTTGCCGTAGCCCCATAATTACTAATAGCACTAGCAACACGTTCCATCCCTCTTCTTGCTGCTTTATTTGTTTCATCTATACTTAAGACATCCTCATAAGCGATCAACGCTTCATCATACTTCGCTAGAAGAAAAAAAGATTCAGCCTTCCGCAGACCATGAGCCACTTTTTCGATTTTGCGAACATGCTCTAGCGTTAGTGTTGGGCTGTATCTAACTGGGTCATCAAGCTTAGCCAACATTTTCATAGCCCCAACATTACCAGGTGCCACGTTCTCATTTAATACTGCATTAAGATGTTTCTTCGCAATAGCGTACTGACCTGTTCTTGCTAGAACTTTTGAATACTCCACAACTGCCTGAGCATAACGATCACCAGCTGCAAACCTTAGCTTATGCGTTAAGTTAGCCTTAGGAATATTTTCAAAGGCTTTACTATAATTGGTTACGGCCCCTTTAAAATCCGATTTACGATAAGCTAAATCACCAGTTTTCAGTAATTCTTGGGCTTGCTTCACCTCATTCGATCTACGTTTTATTTCCTGCTGTATTAGAGAAACGTCATCTTGCGCATTAAGTGGCTCTAGCGACGAGAGCATACCTAAACCTAATAATGACGTTGTAATACACTCTTGAAATCGACCTTTTATTAGTGATCGATTAGGAGAAAATTGTTTAGTATTTATCGTTGTTGTTGATGATTTGCGCATGATGAACATTTATAGATAAGCATAATAATCACGCTAAACTAAGCTCAAAATGAAAAAAATTGCTTTTAAAAAAAATAAAAAAACTAATAAAAACGACATAAAAACCTAATAATAAGCATTTTATAAAGAAAAAACCACACATCATACCATCTTCAATAGATTCACATCGTTGAGAGATTGACTCCCATGAGAAATTAGTTCAAATTCCAGCCTCGATCAAAAACAGCATGGAAAAGCAAATAGAATTTAAAACAGGTCCTGAACTCCAGAAAAGCAAATCTACCAAAAAGGAAGAAGACTTCGCTCAAAGAGCCTTACCTCATGCCAATGGGCCAGAGAAAAGTCTACTGAGCTCCATGCTACAAGACCCTGCTGAATATGTTATGCTGGCAGAGGAAAAAGGCCTTACTCCTGATCACTTTTACCATCCTTCTCACAAGGCTATATATAATGTGATGCGTGAACTCTCTAACGACGGTATAGCGATCGAACTCGTATCATTTACCCAAACACTTCTGGATAGAGATTTATTAGAAAAAATAGGTGGTCCAGCAGCAGTGACAGAAATATACACATATTCGCCTACTGCAGCACACTTTGATCACCACCTTAGCATCATTAAGGATAAATTTACTTTGAGAAATATTATTTCATCATGCACGGAAGCCATTACACGCTCCTACGAAGACCAAGAAGAGGTTCCAGCACTTCTCGATGAAGTAGAACAGAAGATCTTTGCCATCCGCGAAGGTGCTGAAACCGAAGAAGCTCCAACGGTCAAACAAGACGTTAAGAAGGTCATAGAAGATTTTGAAAAATTTATGGCAGGCGGCGGAGAGCCAATGGGCATAAAAACTGGCTACAAGAGGCTAGATGAAATGTCAAATGGACTAAAACCCGGTGAGATGTTCATTATCGCTGCTCGTCCCTCCATGGGTAAAACCTCGTTTGTTATGAACCTAATAGAGCATATTTGCCTAGATCAAAAACTCCCCTCTATGGTTTTCTCATGCGAAATGACCTCAGCACAAATCGTCCAGCGTTTACTTTTCGCACGCGCTAGATACGCAATTACTAATTTAAGAGACGGTATAAAGCCACAAAAAGATGACCTTAAACGCATTAAACGAGTCGCAGCTGAAATAGCTGAATCTAAACTATTTATCGATGACACCGCGGGCATCTCCATTTCCGAACTACGCGCCAAAGCGAGACGCAAGAAAAAGGAAGAAGATATCCAAGTCATCGCGATTGACTACCTACAGCTCATGCGTTCAACCTCAAAACAAGCGCAAAGCTCTCGAGAACGTGAGATCGCAGAAATCTCTGCTGGCCTAAAAGGACTAGCGAAAGAACTCAGTATCCCTATCATCGTTCTCGCTCAGCTAAACCGTGGACCTGAAAACCGCGGTGGAACCCCGAGGATGTCTGACCTACGTGAATCTGGATCTATAGAACAAGATGCCGATATGGTAGGACTACTTTTCCGATCAGCCTACTATGCTGACGACCAGGAAGAGCGCGATGAGAAAGATGGTGAAGCTGAAGTCAATATGGCAAAAAATCGTAATGGCCCAACAGGCAGTATTCCTCTAACCTTCATCAAAGAACTGATGCGATTCGAAACCAGAGCATTTGAGCAAGACCCTGGGTAAAATTTATTTATCGCTACTCAGCATGCAATAAATCTAGAATTCGCGTTTCATCAGCAAACGGATCTCTATGATACAATAAAATATGCCTCTTTAAGACTCTAAACTGAATAGGTCTACCTTTGTAATTCAGCTCAAAATGATCACCTGGAGTAGATGGGAAACACTCTAACTTTTGCAGAAATGCTAGAACATGTGAACTATCATTCATCCTGCTTATGGCCAACTCAGCATCTGCGTGAAGTATCATAAAATTTACTAACTGATTAAAAGATCACCACTAAATCACTCCTAAATCTTTACCTGCTTTTATAAAAGCATCAATCCCTTTATTCAGCTGTTCACGTGTGTGTGCAGCACTGATCTGTGTGCGAATTCTCGCAGTATTATGTGGCACTACAGGGTAGAAAAAACCTATTGCATAGACTCCATACTCCAATAATTTCTCTGAGAACTGTTGCGACAACGCAGCATCACCCAGCATCACTGGAGAAATGGGATGATTCTCACCAGCCACCGTAAAACCAGTGGACGCCATATTATCACGGAAATAACGGGTATTCTCCTTTACCCTATCAGCATACTCCGTAGTTTCTTCTAACATATCAAAAACCTCCATCGAGGCAGCCGCTATAACTGGCGCTAAAGAATTAGAAAACAGATACGGCCTCGAACGCTGTCGGAGCAGATCTATCACCTCTTTCTTGCCTGATGTATAGCCACCAGAAGCACCTCCTAGCGCCTTACCTAATGTGCTAGTAGTAATGTCTATTTTTCCAAATAACCCACAATATTCATGCGTCCCCCTACCACGATCACCGAGAAATCCTGTAGAATGGCAATCATCAAAATGAACAATCGCATTATACTTCTCTGCTAGCGCATGCACTTTATCTAACTGACAGATAATCCCATCCATTGAGAACACACCATCAGTAGTAATCAACTTAAATCTAGCCCCAGCCTCATCAGCTTCTTTAAGCTTTTCTTCCAAATCAGCCATGTCATTGTTGGCATAACGGTAACGATTAGCCTTACATAGCCTCACTCCATCTATTATAGAAGCATGATTTAAGCTATCTGAAATCACAGCATCCTCCGCAGTTAACAATACTTCAAATAACCCTCCGTTTGCATCAAAACATGAAGGATAGAGGACGGTATCTTCAGTGCCTAGAAAATCAGAAATCCTCTCCTCAAGCTCACGGTGTAATGTCTGCGTCCCACAAATAAATCTAACAGAAGCCATTCCAAAGCCCCATCTTTTAGCTGCGTTTGAAGCAGCCTCCACCACACGAGGATGATCAGCTAGGCCCAAATAATTATTTGCGCACATGTTAATGACCTTCGATCCATCCTGCAGAACTACGGTAGCATTTTGAGATGACGCTATGTGACGTTCGCTCTTAAATAAGCCTGCATTTTGGATTTCTTTAAGGGTATTTTTGAGATAATCTTGGAATTTACATGAATACATAGCAGTTCTCTACTGCATAATTAATTATTATACCACTATTTTGTAGGAGGAAGTACTAAAAGGGCATTTGTCATGCTAAATGCCTCACCCACATCCATTGATTTTTTAGCATGGCCAGCCCCCCATGAGTCAGAGTAAATCAACTCTTTTGTCTTATCATTGTACCCAATAATTAAACGCATGTGACCACCACTTATTTGAGGCAACCCTTTCTCTGGAAACAAACCTAGCTTTACACACCACGCCACGGGAATTCCCCTTTTAATATATTCTCTGATTTTACTTTTAAATCTAGAAAAAGAACTTTTCCTCATCATCACCTCACGAAACAATTTAGCATCCACATGTTGCAACATCTTTGATAAAGGCAAAGACTCCAAATCTTTTGATGTGAATTTAGCATATTCTTTTTTGCCTTTTATGAGAATACTTTTAGCACCCTTCTTTTTGGCTAATTTCTGATAAGCATTAAAGTCTCTCATCATATCGTTCTGACCTGACATGAACTCACGGTATTTTAATCTCTTTTTTGTTAGCCCTTTGGGGTACTCATACAGAATATTCACTCTTGTATTAAGATGCTTTGTTACTTTCTTAAGCGAATTGATCATATCTGAAATCGATGTCCCCCTCTTCGCTGATGAATCAGCAATTTGCGCTATTTCATGTTGATCTGTTGTTCTACCATAATACTGATAAATTCGCGCAGCTGAAGCACATGCACAGTAGCCTTTAGCTCCTTGGTCAACCATAGGAACATTATCAATGTAGACTGCACCAGTACTACTAACCTTTACAACATTTCTAGTTAATGATGAACGCCCTGCTGTCTTTTCCCAGACTCTCGCAGTTCTGGTAGACATCACTCTCAATCTTAAGAATTCCGCAATTCCAGATTGATTGATTGAACTTTCCAGCTGATAAGAAGTGTCACCTTTCTTCCAAATATTACTATCTAACGTAACCACTACTTTTTTAATAGTGAATTTAGGTTTCATCTCTAATTTAGTAGAAATTTTAGTTTTTAGATCATTGACTAGCTTCTTATATTCTTTTCTACCTATATTACCATCATCACCCTTGTTATAAAATGAAATTGATAATCCTTTTAAATTACCATCTTTACTAGACTTTATTAGACATTCACCAGCTTTGATATTTAGAAATTTAAATCCCAAACCAGATGACCTCAATCCCTGTTTCTTCGCAGTTTGCCATTGAAATCTAAATTTCTTATTTTTAGAGTCTTTTTGAAAATCTATAATATTTGTAACCCATAGATCTCCACTAAAAATAAGATCTTCTATTTCAACGGGCTTCACATGATTCCTTGGTAACTTTCTCTGAGCCTCAGCAAGATTACTAAAAATAACCCCTAACAAACACAACTGTATCTTAAATAAAATTTTCATATTGATAGCTTTACTATTAAACTTATTAGTTACTAATGTATAGTATATTCTTTAAATGTCACACAAACTTCTGGCTCTTATTATTTCAAACTCTTACCAACTTACCAAACCTCTTCATGAGTAATCATTTAAACTAGATTAGCTACTTACTACCAAACTCCCATTTCTTTTAACTGACTAGTAGCAGCTTCAGCCCAGCCCCTATTAGCTGCTGGCGATGCAGGTGAAGGATGTAACACGCGGCCTACTTTAGCTCCATACGCAGGCATCAATTCTTTTAAAGTTGCACGTATCTGCTTCTCAGCAAATGCGCCTACGCCTATCAAAAAATCTGGTTCCAGCTCCTTTATCATTTCAGCTAAATGCCACCTACAAGCAATATCCACAGGCTCAGACTCTGCGCGAACAAGCTTATCTGGAGTGATATTTTTACCAGTTTTCCCCATCCATACCAAGGGGCAAAAATTAGTAACAAAATGCTCAGCGAAAAAATCAGTGGGATCGGGATACATTTCTGAAAATAAGCCCCACAACCTCTTTCCGCTTACCTCAGACTTAGGGCAACCAAAACCCTGAATCGGTCTTTTAGGATGCTCATTCTCTGGTGATGTTACCAATGTATTGATTCCCATCCAGTCTGAAACCGCAGAAATCTCACCAAAAGGAACACCCGTCTGAGCCATTCCCCATGGTCCAGGATTCATCCCTAAAAAAAGTACTCTTTTCTTCCCTCTTGCAAATTTTTCTAAATATAACTGATGCGGCTCCCAAGCATATACTAGCGGGTTATACGTGTGCGTAACTGGCTCAGAAAACTTTAATTCACTCAGCTCACTCACCATTCTCATCGCCGCTTTTTGCAATATCTCTGACATAATTAAACTCTGCTACAAATCTCCCCCACTCGCACTAAAAAAATCACATCCACTACAGCAACAAGCATCGCAAATGAATTACAACTTGCATTTTCTAAATGCTAAGGCATGACTATCACTATGCATCAAGAAATAATACTCGCCCGCGAAGTAGAAGCAGTTCAAATACCAAGTGGAGACGCCATCACACTCCCACAAGGAACACCAGTGATGATCACTCAGACATTAGGAGGGACATACACAGTTGCTACCCAAGCTGGCCTTGCTAGAATTTCTAACAAAGATGTGGATGCACTTGGCATAGATCCAAACGAACAAGCTAAAAAAACAGCGCAGTCTGAAGCTCTAAAGGACGCTCCACTCGATGAACAAGTCTGGGCAGCACTTAAAGAAGTCTACGATCCAGAAATTCCTGTTGATATAGTAAATCTTGGTCTGGTATACGATTGTATTCTAGCAGAAGATGACAATGACTCTTCTAAAAGCAAAGTGAATGTAAAAATGACCTTAACAGCTCCTGGATGTGGCATGGGGCCAGTGATAGCAGCAGATGCACAATCACGCATACTGACTATCGATGGAATAGAAGACGCCACCGTTGACTTAGTTTGGGATCCCGTTTGGAATCAAGATATGATCACCGAAGAAGGAAAAATGAAATTAGGAATGGTATAGCTAGAGGTTAATTCCAGACTAAATTATTTAAATATATATTCACTTAGCAAGTCTTTCTGCAACTTTAGTAATCGCTAACGGGTAGAGGCTATGTTCTTGCTCTTGAATTCTAACATGCAGGCTCTGTGCGTCGTCCTCAGGCATTACTGGCACTTTAGCCTGTAAAATAATGGATCCTGTATCCATTCCCAAATCTACATAATGCACAGTACAGCCACTTTCAGTAGCCCCATCATCTACAGCCTGCTTCCAAGCCATTAAGCCCGGGTAAGCAGGAAGTATGGATGGATGAATATTTAAAATACGCTCAGGAAATTGATCTAACAAAGGCTGCTTCACTAAACGCATAAAACCTGCAAGACATACAATATCTATACCTTCCCCCTTTAGCCTTGCGGCCACTGCATTCTGAATCTCATCAGGGAATTTAGTTTTAAAACCTGCACAGTCGATCACTTCTGTAGGAAGCCCTGCTTTCCTAGCACGTTCTAAAATGTAGGCATCAGGGAAATCTGACATCACCAGCACAATCTCAGCATTCAATTTACCAGAATCGATCGCGTCAATAATTGCCTGCAGATTAGAACCTGATCCAGATCCTAACACTCCGAGTTTAATCTTATTTTGCATATTTCTAGGCAGTTCCCTCAGCCGCAAGTTTCTCCAGTTCTTTATCTAGTTTTTGTTTCCGTTTTTTGTCCAAAACGAAATACGCCATGGTCATTCCCATTAACATAATGAAAAACTCCATCGCATAAAATATCCATATCGTGGTCATAGCAGTAGCACTCGTAAATCCGTAGTTATGTAATCCAACTCCAAGGAAATTGACATGCCACCATGAAAACACTACGACCATGAATCCAAAAACACTACACACATGTAATCCAATTTCACGAATATAACCACCCAATCTGGCATGTAAAACAATTAGCATCCACAAGACAATCATTAATGCCCCATTTTCTTTTGGATCCCAGCCCCAAAATCTCCCCCAAGAATCTGCCGCCCAGATACCACCTAAAATTGTACCCACCAGACTAAATAGAAGAGTAAAGGCTATCATTCCATAAACAATCTTAGTTAAATATTTTCGAGACTCGCCATCATCGATAATACCAAACACTCTACCTATTATGTAAAAGTGCGATATACATGCTGCAACAATACCACCCATGTAACCTAGCGTAATGATCACTACATGAGTAGATAACCAGTAGTTAGATTTCAAGACTGCAACTAATGGGTCAAGTTGATCACGAGCTTCACTAGCTTCATAACTTTTCGCTAAAAATAATATAACTACTCCAAAAATAATGGCAACTCCAAGCATCACCGCTCTCTTATGGATTAACTCAATGAGTAAGAGTAGAATTAGGCCAGTAGCAACAATGAATACAATGGTATCATAAAGCGTTCCTATTGGTGAACGGTCCATGATGTATGAACGATGAAAAATGCCAACTATTGTAAGCAAACAAGCTATACCGACTAAGCCATACACAACCCAATACAATATCCGTGCAGATTTAGTTCCTAGGCACAGGCACATAGCAATCAGCAATATCCCCGCGAGCAATAAAATGGCAATGCCATTATTAAAATAACTCATATTATTTAACCAAATTTCACCATTGATATCACCACCTTCTTCACCAAAACTCACATGATTTTCATATTTCTTTTTAAATACCTGAATGGTATCGAGCTGTTCCCCAGCATTACCATTCGTAAATGACAGCTGTAGTTTCTCCAATTCAAGAATCTCTGACTCTAGTCCCTCAGAATATGGTTTGCTACTCACCATGTATTCTTTGAAAGGCACAAAATATTCAGAGTAAATCACGTCAACATTTTCAGAAGATAGCTTTCCATGTTTATTTTCTAATTCTACAAATTGCTTATAAAAACGATCCGCCGCCATATAGTTTATATTAGCAACCTCAGCAAACCTGCGACCTATCGATTTCCATTCTTTTTCTCCAACTGTAGGATTTAGAACTATCTCAGAATAACCACCAAAATGTTTGATACTTAATAATAATTTAGCATCTGACAGGATTTTATTATTTATAGATTTAATTAAATTTAATTTATCATCGCCCAATAACTTTATCTGTTCAAACCACTGCTTATTACTCTCAAAAAAGCTCTTAAAATCTTTATATGATTCAAATTTAGGATCGACTGCATTTAAGCTAAACACGTTTTTTAGGGAATCGTATTTCTGGAGTAGCTTCATAAACGAAATGGACTGCTTCTGTTTTATACTTAAACTTTCTACTCCCAACTTTTTTTGCTGGTCAGCAGCTTCTTCGTACACAAGCTGCATCTTACTTAAATAAGGTCTAATTTGATCAAAGGAATACCGATCTCTCAAGCTTTTAACCTCCATTCCGACTTGTTCAAGAATTGCAGAATTATCGATTCTAAATGTCGGTAATTTATCTGCTTCCTCTGGTCTGAACATCACATCTATCAACCATTCAGTGGCAGTGATTTTCTTTTTTTTGCCCCCAATAAGTATTTCCATCGTGCGATCTCCGTGCATCGCATACATATATCTTCTAGCCAGAGTTTGATAGGGTTTTACCCGCCCTCCATCTTGAACTGGCAAAGACTGCATTTCAGCCACTACTCTCTCATTCCAGCTTTTATAGCCTAAAACTTCCTTTGGTTTTGATGAAATGATTAAACTACGCACGCCTAAAACAGCTACAGTAGCTATAACTAGCATCGTAAGTACAAATCCCAATAATCTTATTTTTTTCTTCATCTGATTATTTCTTTAATTTCTGTTTATTCGTTTCTCTTTCCAAATAGCCAACTAATTTCATTCCAAAATGAATAACTAGCCCAAAAGCAGAAAGGTATAGACAATATTTAGGCCATTGATCCACTGGATTATTAACTACTTCAAAACCAGAATATTCTAAATTATTCCTAGGCTGATCCCAGTTAGCTTGATATAAAGTAAATCCTTTATAGCGCATTGGTTGATTCATTTTAATAGTCTGAACCTTCTCTTGTGTCTCACCATCACCAGACCATGCAATGGTACTTTGATATTTACTCGGTCTTGTAGTTCCAGGATAGAACTCACCAATCGAATTAATTAGGTCAACGGTAAAAGGCATGTTCCAAATTTCATTCGGCATCTCAACACCATAAATCTTGCCACCTACTGAAAATGTTTGGGGAAAACCCACCGACCTTGATAATACTATTTCTCTAGCAGGTTCTTTGTTTTTAGGTTTAATCAACACATAGCACCCATAATCATAGTAATCTAATTTAGGTTTTATTTTCATAGTCTCCAGAAAAAATCCATCCACTATTTTCCCTGAATTTGGACCAGTCTTATAATTGGCAGCACTTCTTAGCTCGGCATTCTCACGAAAATGCCTAACCTCAAGGTCAAAAGGTAAGTCCTTAAAAGTAAAGCGCCTCATTTTATTTTCAAGGTCAGTTAGTAAATCATGCTTAATGACATAAGGCTTCTTTTTATCACCATCTTCAGTAAATTCTGATACCTCAAGAGAAGTGTAGGCATATTTTGTGGCATAATCATATTTAGCTCCTTGAAAAGTATCCATCCTACTATGCGTAGACTCATGGTAATCTATAAAACCTACCACTAATAATGAAGCGATCGCTAAATGAGAAGTAACAGCACCAATATTCCTCCAGCTTTTCTTCAATCTTAGCATTCCACCTAAGACCATATTGATAAAGAGAACAAAACTTACCCAGTAAGCACTAGGTAAAGGTATATATAATCTTTTTCCTCCATTTATTTCAGGCAACACTATTGGCTTTTCATGATTATAATACTTATCTAGCGCCTTAGATAAACCAATATCTTGCATCTCTAAAGTGCTGAACCACACCAATAATCCAAGTAACACTAAACATATTATACATAATAAATAGCCAGAAAGGAATTCTAATACACGCGGTCCAATAGTTGTTTGCTTTTTAGTCATTTAATAGCCCTCCTTTTCAGTTGTATCTTTTCCGACTTCCTTATTTGATCTTTCATTCGGTTTTTGAACAGGGATGAAGTCCAGCTCTTTAATAAAACTTCTTAAATTCTTTTGCTCAGTATCTACTTCACTAGCAGGCCCCATCATTTTTATAGTTAGTAAACTACCTCCACCAAAATCACAAATAAGACCTGTAACTGCCCAACCTTCCGCCTTTACGGGCATACCAGCTAATTTCTTTTGAAATGTCCCCCTGAGTTGAACAATGTATGCATTCATCCCATCAAGTATTTCAATCGTTTCTAGTCCATCCAGGTTCTCTAGAACATTTTGATCAAATTCTCTTTTCCATCTATTTAGGTTAGCTAACACATCACCTCCACCTACGACCCCAAGAGCAATTTCAGTAGCACTTTGTGTAAAATAATTTAACTCTCTAAACTTTGTAGCCTTAACTCTTCTCCAGCTAGCTGGCTGCTTACTACGCCAATTAGTAAATCCGTTTCTATAGACCTTCGGGTTATCATATTGACTAATCTCTCTACGTTCCACTATTTCTACTTCCCTTGGCTTTTCCTTACAAGAAACGAATATACCTACAGGTAATACCGATCCAAGAATTGTGCGTAAATATAGTTTAATGTTCATCAGTGATTTCAATTAAACCCGATCATGAGGTTTTGCAAGCGATTCTAAAAAAGAATAAAAGGGTTCTTAACACGATACGCATGACGAATTCATACCTTAATTGAACATATAGGTAGTCTAAATTTTCAACGCCACATGAGCGATGGATTATTCTTGTGAGCAAATTATTGAAGCCTTCTATTCGTCCAGAGGTGATTTTGTGCTTCACATAGGAAACTATTTTATCTGAGGATTTGGTGAAGCTTTTGGCCAATCTCTCGAAAGGCTTAAGCCCACTATTACGGGCTAAATCACAGGTGAAGTTGAAACTCATACTACATCACTTCCCTGCACCAAGGTAATGAAGTAGATCGATGATCTGTTGATCAGACAGTCCATTTGTCATCCCATTTGGCATGACGGACCTCCCATCGACATATCCAGCTTTTTGAATACTTGAGATTGGCACAAGTATTTTATCTCCACCCATAAAGGTTAGCTCAATTCCGTCTTTCGTAACATCAGAGCGAAATCCCTCAAGGCTAGAGCCATCTTTCTTCACTATTCTATATGTTCTAAATGCAGGTTCGATCGCATCATTTGGCTTGTAGATAGCTGTCAGGGTTTCCAGTGAAGGCCTCTGACCTCCAGTATTAATAGGAGGGGCAATACCTATATCATGACAGGCGGCACACCTCGCTTTATATTGAGTTTCACCATTACTACGGTTAGCAACACTACCAGCTTTTATATAAGCTTTATTCAGACGCGCGATCGTCTTATCAATTTCAAGCTGGGCTTTTTTATTGGTAAATTTAGCAATGACGGAATCCCACTTTTCAGTGCTCAATGCAGATCTAAATACTTTTCTTTTGCCCACGCTGTCGATGAGCTGATTAAGAAACCGTTTTTCGTAAGCTCCGCCCCAAGCATGGTAAGTATGCTTCCAGCCCTTCACCTTTGTTGACTTTAGAGCAGATTCTGGCGTGTGAAAGTTCATTATAAATGCCTTGTGCTCAACACTCAGATTCTGCGGTGTATCACGGAAAAAGCGAACAAGCTCGTTGATTACATAATAAGATTTTTCTTTCTTCAGCAATGCTTTTAGTGAAGAGAACAGCTCCTTCAGTGGTGGCTGGATAATAGTCAACGCGCGGATGGCTTCGTAACGCACGTGCTGGTTCTTACTAGATAACAAAGTTCTCCAAAGTTCAGAATCATAATGTTTCAAACTTTCCAGAGCCCATATTGCGTGAATGCGACCGCTATCTGTAGATTCTGGATCACTTATAAAAAGCTTCAATGCTGGGATAAGCTCCACAGCTTGGCGGAATTCTATCTGATGGCAGGCAGCGCGCATCCTCCATAGGTTTCCAGAACTCAAATGCCCGATCATTTCGTGGTTTGCAGACGCTTTAACATTTACATGGCTATAACTTGGCTGTGACTCATGACGTACTCTCCAGATCCGTCCAGACATCCGATCGTTAACCTCAGGATTTTTAACGCTCGTTCCATGCACGACTGTACGATCGTACCAGTCTACAATATAAAGACACCCATCGGGTCCAAAGACTACATTTACTGGGCGGAACATCTTATCAGAACACGTCACCAAATCCTCTAACTTTTTGAACTTAGAATTCCCAGTATCATCAATACTATAAGATACAGAATGTATTTTTCCTGTAATCGGATTCGCAATGAAATTTCTGTAACGCCAATCTGCTGGAAAGCCATCAACAGAATCACCAGCCGATGCTATCCCACAAAAACCAGACCCACCTAATCCTAGCCCCTGCGCTGCTGGCGGCTGAAGCAATTTACTTCGCGACATTGTTTTAAGAAAACTGGGGTAAGATGCATCACGCTCAAAGGCTACCTGACTGTATCCTAGATCATTGGCTTCATGGGTAAAAGTGCGGCCAAAACGATCTAACGACCAAGCCCATATATTATTCATTCCCTCACCTATGATCTCAAAATCTTCACCATTTGGACGGAAGCGCGCGATCAGGCCGTCGTTAAATACCTGTTTCTTGCCATTCTTCGTTCTCACTGTGCCTCTGCAGTGGACTCCCTGGCTGAACGTAATCCAGCCGCCAGGTGTACGCGTCATACGAGAAATCATCGTATGAGTGTCCTGAACCCCGAAGCCTGATAAGAGAACATCGCGTGAGTCTGCTTTTCCGTCGCCGTCTGTATCGCGAAGGGCTAAAACTTCTGGTCCCTGAATCGCTAAAATCTGATCATTGACTGGCAGGATCGAGATCGGCATGGTCAGTCCTTCAGCAAAAACTCGTGCAGCTTGTGGTCCCAATTTCCACGGCGTATCTATCACAAGGATTTTGTCAGTTCCCGTTTTAGCCCAGACCTTAGGTTGTCTATCCTTTGGATAATTACTAGCAGTCTGTGTCCACAACCGTCCTGCATCATCAAAATTCAATGAAATCGGCTTCACAACTCCTAATCCTTCATGAGACACATTTTCGATGATAAACCCCTTCGGCAGTTTAAAGCAGGCAAGCTGTTCCGCGACGGTCTTAGGCTGTGCATTAAGATGAGCTCCAAGATAATCAGAATAAACAACCTTAGCTGGGTCTATCTTCTTTACGCTCTTTACGCTAGGCTCTGGATTTAACACTAGATCAAACGAACGAAAACGGACTTCAGTATCTTTACCTCCATTCAACCCTGGATGAAGCTGCAATCCAAATTGACCGCTAGTAACTCCTTTCACCTGTTTTCTTCCAGGTGTCAAACCCTTACCATCATCTTCGTAGTCTAGGTAAATTTGACCATTAATACTGATCACAATATGACCATCTACCGCTAAGATCTCATAGTCGTTCCAGTCACCAGCATTGACATGAGAGTCGCCCTTCAGCCCTTTTCTTACAAGCCCTCGAGCATGTTCTTCATATAGATGACCCCAATAGCCCGGACCTATATCAGCCTGGAAACCCTTAGCACCGTTCTTATATGGCTTACTCCAGAAATGAACACCACTATTTCCCCTATTATTCGCTACTTTAACTTGGAACTTCAGACTGAAATTCCCACAAGAGAAGTCTGAAAATAGAAAATCAGAGGCTTTTAAAGGAGAACCAACAAACGAACCAATAATCTCACCCTCTTCAACACGCCAAAGATCAGGTCGATTAGTCTTCCAACCTGTTAGATCTTTACGATTAAAAAACTCATTGTTTATCAAAACACCCTTCATTGCATTAGCAAACCTAGAGCCTAATTGAAGCATTCCGTCTGCATTAAAATGCGCGTTCCCTCCTGAACCTTTTCTAGGCAAATCAGTCGTTCTAACCAGAACTGTATGAGCATCCTCGTTGCAGACTTTTACCTGCCCCTTTCGCACAATATCACCGAAAGCCCAAGAGCGGCTGTTTATTTCACTAATACAAAAAGGCAACACCGGAGATTTTAAATCACGTCGCACAGCACTGATAAACTTTGCCAACAACATATTATAATCCTTTGCCATCGTCGGACTTATCCCTGCTTCATGTTCGCCTTGCACCCAAAGAAACCCAGCAAATTCCCAACGTATTTGCTGCTGATCCAGGGCTGCTACCGCATTCCGAACAGTCGCTATTAATCTCTTATATAGCAGACCTGGTTTCTGTCCTTTTAAAGGTGGGTGCCAATTACGACCTTTGTCATCAAAACTCTTCAATGCTGGGGTATAATCGTTGTAGTCGGTGCTTCTTGCTATGCCTGTAGCGCCTACAGCTAATTTCACGATGGCAATTGACTCCTCCGGAATCACCCTCTGCAAAGTTTGAGCAAACCCTATTTCTGGTCCGAATGCTCCATCACTGCTCCCACCAGATTTTCCAGCATGAAGCCTCACCCAAGACTTACTGAGCCATAGCTTAATATTGGCTTGATCTAAAAGCCCTGTTGAGATCTCAGCCTCACCTTGTCCATACTCCTTTATCTGTTTAAGACCCAACGCATTCGACTGCCCCGCCAGAATGAAAACTTTCAAAGTTTTTTTCTTTCCTGCTACGCTTTCCAAAGCGGAAGCATTCATAGAAAAGAGCATCAACAAAGTCATAAAAACCGCCACTACCTTCACTTCTCTAGACTTCTCTTTCTTTAACGTTTTATAATTAACTGGAGAGAAAGACAAGAAAGGCGGTACGATACTAATCCTGGAGATAGTGATTAACATATTTTTTATAGTTTTAAATTTGATTTGTTACTGAGTTCCACAGCGCTGATTCAAATCGACTATATCGATTAAATCAAGTATTTGAAATGTTTCATTGTTTGTATATAGTAACTATGAAAATTATTGGCTCTCCGTCAACTGTGCATGACGTAAAATGTGGATATACCTCTTCTACTTTGTTGTAAACTAATGTGTGAAAATAAAAAACATCAAAGCTCTGTGTAGATTTGAAGGTTATATCCTCAAAGAGTTAAGCATAAATGAAAACTCAGTGGAAATAAAAATTGATTTTGACGGAGAGCCAAAAAAGTTGCGTTTACTTATTGAATCCAAGAACAGAAATAAACTCAAAAATTAATCTTTCTAATAATAAGAGATATTACAACGTATAAATAGTATCACACCTAAGACTATATTCACCCCAGTTGAAAAAGGCAGTAAAATAACAGAATAAGAGCAAATATAGATTGTCTGATTGCTAAGTTACTCGCAAACTATATAATGAAATCATGATTCAATCATTGATTCCCAAAAAGTTTACTCACTTATTTTATATTGTATGTATTGTAAGTCTTAGCTCTGTAGCATCATCTGCTGCAGAGCTACTTCCCCAGTCAATTACATTTGTAGGTGAGAAAAAGTTCCAAACTCTCATTAAAAAAGCAATCTCACAAAATTGGCGTAAGCTACCTATCGGTGAACGTATGGCGAAAATCGCTCTGGATCTTAATGGCACACCTTACAAAGCCTACACCTTAGAAATTCATAACAAAATAGAATCTCCATCTGTCAACTTCAAAGGCCTAGACTGTTGGACATTTTTCGAAACTGTTTTAGGGATTGCTAAAATGTTAGAAACTAAGAAAAAATACTATACTAATAGTGATTTACTTAAACAGATAGAACATACTCGCTATAGAAGTGGAGTATGCACAGGAAATTACTTGGACCGTATTCACTATCTTGCTGAATGGTATAAGGATAACCACAAACGCAAAAATATTAAGGATATCACCACCAAATTCCCCACCTCAATAATACCCAACATCTGTAACGAGATGTCTCTCCTCTGGAAACATTATCGATATTTAAAGCACAATCCAGAACTCCGGGCTCTCATGGCTCAGTCTGAGAGCAAGATAACTTCCATGAAAGTCAAAATGGTTCCAAAATCAAAAGTAGCTAGCATAGAAAAACATCTTAAAAATGGCGATATTATAGGAATAGCCCGTCATGGAAACGGTAGTTATTGCTCACATGTTGGGATCATCATTAGAGACAGCAAAGGGAAAGCACGCTTTATGCACGCTTCTACAACTTATCAAAAAGTCATCGTCGATGCAACAATATCAGAATATTTAAATAAATTTAAAAAACACGCAGGAATTTTAGTGGCCCGCCCAAAATAAAATAATCTATTACATATTCGGAATAAATAAGCTTCAAATTACTTTTACTTAAACAACAAATGCAATAAAGAGTTTCAAACACCCATACTGATAACAACATTCTACGCACTTTTAAAGTGCTATCCATAGCCCATATCGCTAGACTACATATTTATCCACCATGAAAGCACTCACAACCACATTGCTCTGCCTAGCAAGCATCTTCCTCATCACACAACCCACCAAGGCTCAATTTGGTCAACCTAATGAGTCAGATAAGGCCTCAGTAAGTATCATCAGTGCCGTCAAAGCTGCTTCTCCTAACAAACCTTTTGATATTGCCATAGAGATTGACCACCCTGGTGATTGGCATTCGTATTACAAAAACTCTGGCGGAGCAAATTTACCACTAGATTTTAATATATCACTACCTGATGGATATAAATCATCAGCACTACAATGGCCTGTTCCTCATGTAAGCTGGGTAAACGGAGAACTTACCTATTCCTACGGTAAGAAAACCTATTTCATCGCTACTATCACTCCTCCTAAAGAAACCACATTCGGAAGCAAATTTACTATCAGAACTGACATCGTTCTTCAGATGTGTAATCCCGAAGGCTGTGTCAGAGTGACCCGCTCAGCGACTAAAGAGATTATGATCGCAGCCGAACCTGCAGTAGATATTGAATCAACAAACACTATATCAAAAGCCAAGTCACACATAGCAGAACCTTCTAATTCCTGGGAATTTTCAGCCAAGCAAGTCAAGCGTAACCTAGTTTTACATATTAAAACCACCAACGATCTTACCAAACTTGAAAAGCCCATATTTATCACTGATGAAAACATCACAGACTCTAAGACTGCTCATCAACTTCAGAAAACAGACAACGGCTATGAGCTCACTGTAGCCCTCAACGAAAAAGCAATTGTCCCTAAAGTAATCACTGGTATTTTTACTAATGAATCAGGTAATATCAGTGCAGAAGTTCATGGCATCAAAGTCAATGCAACAGCTGTAAACTTTGATGAGGCAACTTTATTTGAAAAAAAGATCAGCAAGGCAAAATCTATTGATACAGAAGAAGAAAAAAACAATCAAATTACCGCTTTAGGTAAGCTACCTGAAGATTATTACTTAAAATATGACACTTATGGTGACATCCAAGAAATGAGCCAGATCAAAGACACATCTAAAATATACACTCTTAGCTTAGACCAGATCAATGACGATGGAGATGTCATCAACGACAAGGGTGAAGTCATACCTAAAGGAACATGGCAACTAGATGATAAAGGCAGTATAATCAGCTTAACAGGTGAAGTGCTGAATGAAAAAAAAGAAACAACGTTTCTGTGGGCACTTATTCTTATTTTTGGAGGCGGGCTTATATTAAACTTAATGCCATGTGTTTTCCCTGTTCTCGGAATTAAGGTGCTAGGCTTCGTTCAGCTGTCTGGAAATGACCCAAAGAAAATCAAAATGCACGGTATCGTATTTACATTAGGAGTTGTTATTTCCATGTGGGTACTTGCAGGAATACTTCTCTCAGTAAAAGCTATTTCAGGAGAAGCTATCGCTTGGGGATCTCAAATGCAGAACCCTTACAACCTCGGCTCTATGATCATTCTCTTAGCTCTATTCGCCTTGAATCTATTTGGAGTATTTGAAGTAGGTACATCTCTCACAAGTGCAGGAGGTAATCTACAAGCAAAAAAAGGATACCAAGGTTCATTCTTCAGCGGAATGCTAACCACACTTATAGCCACACCTTGTGGAGCGCCCTTTCTAGCAACAGCTATGGCATACACCCTACAACAACCTGCAGCTATCGCCATGGTTTTGTTCACCATTTTCGCTTTAGGAGTAGCATCACCTTACCTTGTATTATCATTTGTCCCAGCTCTTATTAATAAGCTCCCTAAACCTGGAGCCTGGATGGTTACTTTTAAGAAATCTATGAGCTTCCTATTGTTAGCCACTTGCGCATTTCTCATGGCCTCTTTCATTGACCAAACTGGAAACAAAGGTATTAAATGGTTGAACTGGTCATTAGTAGTATTTGCTTCAGGAGCTTTCATATATGGACTATATTCACCCCCATTTATACCAAAAGTAAAACGCTGGATCTTAGGCTATGGATTATCCCTGTTGTTTGCTATAGGTGGTGGATATTTAGGTTACAAAGCAATGTCACAAACTCCTCCTAAAGAATCCGCTATTGTATTCAACGATGCAAATAAAAATCAACCTGCGGCCTACATAGACGAGGGATGGAAACCATGGAGACCAGGAAAAGTGGACCACTCTCGTTCTAAAGGTCGAATCTCTTGGGTAGACTATACAGCAACGTGGTGACCGACATGTATTACAAATGAGGGGGGTCTCCTCTCTAGCTCAACATTCACTAACTTAGTAAAAGAATATAAAGTCGAAAAAATTAAATTTGATATTTCTAGCAAATCTCAAGAAGAAGCTGATGAACAGAATAGGCTAGCCGCAGGCACAACTATTTCAATCATGATATTTTACCCATCAAATACAAATTATCCAGGCGTATATCTTAATGCCGTCATAACACCTTCACAAGCCATTAAAGCATTAAAGTACGCTAAGAAATACTCAGAACTATAAGGCTAATTTTATAAAAGAGTCCGAGAAAAGAGGTCAGCAGTAAACAAGCTCACCTCTTTTTTATAACCCCAAAAACTCAGCGATGAGTGCCATTCGCACTGGCACTCCATTTTGAGCTTGCTCGAAGTATTTTGCTTGAGGGGAATTATCTACTGATTGCTGGATCTCATTTACTCTAGGTAATGGGTGCATAAGCGTCGCTGTTGGCTTCATTTTAGCAACCACCTCCGGAGTAAAAATAAAAGCATTCCGAACTAGATGATATTGATCTAGATCATCAAACCTCTCTTTCTGCATTCGTGTGTCATAAATCACATCAGCCTCAGACAGCACTTCATCACTAAGTTCATGATAGATTTGATCTCCAGCCTTTACATATTCTTTAGGCATCTGGATCACCTCTGGAGCTACAAAAGTCAAATCCACGCCATCGTAGTTTCTTAGTATTTTAGATAGAGAGTGGACAGTTCGGCCATATTTAAGATCTCCTACAAAAGCAACTTTAAGTGCTTCATTACCAATCCTGTGATGTTTAGCGATCGTAAATAAATCCAACAAACTCTGAGTAGGATGCTCTCCCGCACCATCCCCACCATTAAGAACGGGAACTGGTGAGTAATGCGCAGCTAGCCTAGCCTCACCCTTCATTTTAGTCCGTATTGCAATAATGTCAGTATAGCCACCTACTATTCTAATGGTATCTTCCATCACTTCTCCTTTAGTTTGTGAGGAAAAAGTCACATCCGTTTCTGACACCACATTTCCTCCCAAGCGCATCATAGCCACTTCAAAAGAAAGCCTAGTCCTAGTAGAAGGCTCATAGAAAAGTGCACCTAGAATTTTCCCATCACACATTTTAGAGCCACCAGAAGCCACTATAAACTCCATTTCAGCAGATCTCGCCATAATAGAATCTAGATCTGAGCGGGTAAACTGCTCCGCATTTAAAACGTGTTTTATCTCCATACACGCACACTAAATGGCAGAACTAATATGTCAGTAAAAATGATTACTACTTCACGCCCTACAATTAGATCAACATGAAAACATTTAACTGCTCGGCAATTAGACACCTAAGCCTAAAGGCAATTCAGATAAATTATGGATCTTTCTAAGTTTATCTTTTTCTTTTTGCGGATCATAATATGTGGAATTCACAACACCTACAACCCCGCTACCTGTAGTAATTAAACTAGGTAATTTCCCTCTAGGTCCTTTCTTGTGATATTCCCTGCGAATAATCTTACCTGCAGCATCTACTACAGTATGGCTATACACTGTAGGTGTCGTCTGAAAGAGCACATTAAGACGATTATTTTTATCCAATGTAGCGGAATAAGGCCTTAATGCTATGTTTAACCCCAAAGAGTAACTTGCTAGCATCTTACCGCGCTTTACATCTTCTACCTGCACATATAATTCAGTCGCACCACCAGTGACTATATTATATAATCTATATTCTCTAGTATCACCAGCAGCACCTGGTACACCTGCTCGTTGTTTCCAAGAAGGCAGGCTATTAATGATAGTAAAAAATGATTTCTGCGACTTGAAACCCTCACTAGCAGTCTGTCCAGGCATACGTAAAACAGCATAAACAAAATAATTTCCTGGGGCACTAAGATCATAGCTATCATTGAGTCTAAAAGTGGAAGTTTTAGACTGTCCAGACTCCAATCTCATAGGAGAATAATTATTTTTTTTAAACGCATAAACAGACTTGCCACTCGTTTTACGGACCACAAATTCTACCCATTTGTTATTTAACTTATTTACAAAATTAATAGGGACACCAGCCATATTCTTTATCGTTAGAGATACCTTTACGCTCTCATATGCTAGATATTGCTTTCTAGAAGTTTTTGAAGTAATACTTATCTGGCTTTTCGCCTCTTGCACCTGCAAAAGCAGAATCATAGCAATGGAGAAAATACTTATTAAATGTTTCATAATGTTTATTTGATTATTGTTCTATATATTCGGGTTGCCCCACTGTTCTAAAGCCTAGAAAAGGTAAGCGAGTATCTCTAGCGTCTTTATCGCCCTCCAATGGATCTAACCACCGTTTAGAGCTAGCATTAATCCCTGATTTATCCTGAAATGAACCACCGCATATTACTGGCTTCTTCTTAGTAGCCATCAACTCAGACTCTGGTCTGGATAGCTTAAGTGACCACTCCGCTACATTTCCAGTTAAGCCATAAATCTTATTTTTTGTTATATCTTTACTCACCTGATCCACGGGCCCCCACTTTGAGCGCTCTAGATTTTCTGGCAATGATCCCGATGTCAGCAGCGCAGCTCTCCACTCCTCTAAAGTAGGTAGCCTTCTAGAATTAAACTCAGCATACGCATACGCATCCCACCAATCCACGCCCACGACAGGGCAGTTAAGGCTCATCTTTCTCCCCTTCCAAGCCACCCCATTTTTAGCTGCCTTGTACATTTCTTCCCAGTCATCCGGAACATAAGACTCTTTGTAGTCTGGGTGATTCTCATGCTTGATAACTTCTTCTAAATCAGGAGTTAGCTCATCTAGAAATTTTGCATATTCGGCAATCGTAACCTCGTGAGCATCAATGGTAAAATCACGCAATTTAGCTCCCCTGAACTTATTTTTATATTCTACCACATTCACAGCTATAACACCCGATAGCTCCCTTTTCTTAGGCGGCTTAGGCTGCATACAGATTGAGATAATACCAGATATTACCAATAGACCTAGAATAATGGATATATTCCTAAGAACAGTTCTGCTGAGTAATCGTTTTTTTATTAGCATTGTAGAGCTTTCGAGCTCTCTAGTAACGATAGGATCTGCAAGCTGCCTCTCAACACCATCTGATAAATCTTTGATTTGCTCCCAAGTCAGAGGAATCTCTCTCTCCTGATCTGCCATATATCCAAGCAACGATCTAGTTCTTGTAGCACCAGGACTTTCCATTCTAAGCATCTGCAGAAAGCTTCCCCCTAACATCACCTTATCTTGCGTAGATACAGAATGATCTCGTCTCCCACCCACAGCCATATTAACGATCCTACTCATCCCCGTGTCACTGATAAATATTTGATTGGGACTCAATGGTAACGACGCTAGTTTCTTAGATTCTAAATACAAATTTGCATCTGCTACCTGTTTTAGCACATGCACGATCTCTAAAGGAGACATTTTCGTATTCTTCAGCAGCATATTTTCCAGAGTAACACCTGCTATCTTCTCTCTAGCATAGAAACAAATCTCATCTTGTCGCACCGCCTCAAACACAGAACCTATTAAAGGATGGTCAATTTTCGCTTTAGTCCGAACATCACTTAGATAATTTGCCACCACCTCCTCATCAGTATGCATGGATCGATTCAAACTATCAATAATCACCTCTCGGCTTACAGATACCTGGTGCGCCAACCATGTGCGCGTAGTAGCACCTTCATAGACCAAGGTCTGTAAATAATAATCCCCTATCTGCATTCCAGGTGTTAATCTTTGCTTACTTTCTGACATAATATATTATCGATACTCACGAATACTATTCAGCCCAAAAATATTAATCAAATTTATTTTATAAAATAAATATATTATCCAGAGTAGATCACAATCTCCAAAACATTATCACCAACGTAGAACACCATCACACCTATTATTAAGTATGGTCATTTTTACTTTCTGGCATAACTCTACCTAGCAACCTTCTGCAATAACCGTAATCTATCCAACGCCGAACCATCATCAATCAGCTCAGCAGCTCGCTTCACTCCTGTAGCTAGATCATCCACCAACCCTGCACAGGATAGCCCTGCACCAGCATTGAGTAACACCATATCACGCTTTTTACCTCGCTCATCTCCAGCTAAGACACCCTCCAAAATTTTAGCATTCGTCACAGCATCTCCACCTGCCAGATCCGTCACTCGACACTGGTCAAGCCCAACATCTGTAGGTAAAACCACCTCATCCACAAGATCTTGATAGGCTCCAGATTTATAAATATGTGATTCTCCCATAAGACTAAGCTCATCCACCACAGCACCCTCCTGCGTCTTACCTACTACCACCCACGCACTATTTCTCCCCAGACGCTGTAGAATATCAGCATATACCTGCGCATGCATCTCGCTAGAAATACCTACCAGCTGGCAGTCTGGCTTAGCAGGATTCAGCAACGGACCTATCAAATTAAAAATAGTCCGTATTCCATCTTTCGCTAACATTTTACGTACAGGTGCAATCGCCTTAAAAGCAGGATGATAAGCAGGTGCATACATAAAGCCCACTCCAGCCACCCTGAGACACTCACGGAATGTCTCAGTGGATATTTCTAAATTCACTCCCAGAGCTTCTAACACATCTGCTCCACCACTTTTTGAGGTGATCCCCCTGTTACCATGCTTTGTCACCACCGCACCACCTGCTGCGATCACAAACATACTAGTAGTAGAAACATTAAAAAGATCTAATTTATCTCCACCCGTTCCACAGACATCTATCGTCGGTCCGCTTAACTCATCCTCCATCTCATCAATCTGAGGATCCACCGCACGTTCTAAACAAGCTTGGACAAAGTAAGTAATCTCAGCTGCACTCTCACCTTTATAAGTAAGATTTTGCAAGAAACTAGCTTTTTTATTATTAGGCACTGTCTCATCTAACAGCATCTCGACTGCCACATGCACCTCTCTCTCACTAAGATCCTGACCTGCCTGTAAATGTTTGCTTAAAGTATCCATAATATTATCTAAAATGACACCAAACCCCCATCAAAGACCAGCACATTTAGCAAACTTTCTAATGACATTCTAAAATATTTAAGAAATGTTCAATTCTCTCTGGACGAATCCCTTTAAATCAGTAAACATATTTCTTATGAAATCTTGCCTCGCATTAATCATCATTCTCATTATATTTACCGGATTCGTCGGCACGCTGGGAATTATGTATTATGCCAGCACGACCACCGAAGTAGAAACTGCTGAATAAATGCCTACATGAAATGCAATAAGGCTCCAATAGGTGCATCACCTCACTTAATACTGATTCATTTTTCTGTATCATTTCTCGTTTTACACTTTCCTAGTTGATCAATCGGTATTTGACTCCACAAATCATGTCTAAAGATCATATTGATGTAAATTATGTGGCCAACCTAGCCCGCCTTAATCTCACTGATGAAGAAACCTCCACCTTCCAGCGCCAGATAGAAGACATCCTAGGCTATATTAATAAACTAGAGGAACTTGACACAGACGTTATAGAACCTACCGCGCACGCCACCCCAGTCTATGACCGCATCCGCGAAGATATCACAAAGCCTAGCCTAGATCGAAACGCCTTTCTAAATATTGCACCAGACACCATAAACCAGCAGCTCAAGGTGCCTAAAGTTATCGAAGAACTCTAGATTTAAATCTAACTCTTAGACACTCTAACTCCATCCACTCATGAGCCTAGCATCTAAATCTATCACCGAACTACGCCAAATGCTCACTGCGGGCCAGATCACCCCCCTTCAAATTATCGACGACATCGAAAAAGCCATCAGCAGTAGCGATCCAGAGATCAATGCATACACAAGCTACGACCTCGATAAAGCTCGAGAACAAGCCGCCAGCACAGATCTCTCACTCCCCCTTGGAGGCATCCCTATAGGCATAAAAGATAATATCAACACCCTCGGAGAACCCTGCACCTGCGCATCACACTTTCTTGTAGACTCATACATAGCACCCTATGACGCTACTGTCATCACCAAGCTAAAAGCTGCAGGAGCCATCCCACTAGGCAGGCTCAATATGGACGAATTCGCCATGGGATCCACCACAGGAAACTCTTCTATCAAGCGCACCAATAATCCGCACAACCTCGAACACGTGCCCGGAGGTTCATCTGGGGGATCTGCCGCCGCAGTCGCAGCTCACTCAGCTATCGCCACACTAGGCTCAGATACTGGAGGATCTATCCGCCAGCCAGCTTCACACTGCGGCATCGTAGGTTTAAAGCCCTCCTACGGTCGCGTTTCTAGATATGGGCTAGTAGCATTCGCCTCATCGCTAGATCAGATCGGCCCCTGTACCAAGACAGTAGCAGACGCAGCACTCATTCTCAATGTAATTAGCGGAGCTGATGAAATGGACAGCACCTCGCTAGAAATAGAAACTCCAGACTTCACAAGTAAACTCAACGACGGAGTATCTGGCCTCAAACTAGGTATACCGAAAGAATACTTCACAGCAGGAATGGATGAAACCGTCAGGAAAGTCATTACCAATACCATCGACAAGCTAAAAGAAGCTGGCGCCGAAATTGTAGACATTTCCCTACCACACACTGAATATGCGGTAGCCACCTACTACATCATCGCACCTGCAGAAGCTTCGTCAAACCTATCCAGATTCGATGGTATACGCTACGGAAACCGAGCCCGACAATCAGGAAGCCTCATCAATCTCTACAAAGACTCACGCTCAGCGGGATTTGGCTCAGAAGTAAAACGTCGTATTATCCTAGGAACATACGCCCTCTCATCTGGCTATGATCACCAATACTACAACAAAGCTCAAAAAGTAAGAACACTCATCCGCCAAGACTTTAACAAAGCATTCGAAAACGTAGACGCTATACTCACACCAGTATGTCCTCATACCGCCCCAAAACACGACGAAAACAATGATGACCCGCTCAAAGAATACCTGGAAGATATTTGTACCATCGCAGCAAATTTAGCAGGCATTCCAGGTATATCTGTCCCAGTGGGCAAAGATAAATCAAACCTTCCAATTGGGCTCCAAATTCTAGGCCCGCTTCTAGGCGAAGAAATACTTATACAAATAGCACAAGAGGTAGAAAATATTATATAATTTAGAAACCTTAATCATAAATTTAAAAATTCTAACAAAATAGCTTTGACACGACATAAAATTTTTAGTTTCATAAGTATTACAACCTAAACGCAATTATGAAATCTAAGAAAAATCTTACCCGCTTCACCTACGAGACTACAGCTTTCCAGGGATGGAGACTATGTCTAAGCCGTTCTGGAACTACGTTTACTAAATACTTTTCAGATAAAAAATACGGTGGAGAACGTAAAGCACTTAAGGTGTCAGAAGCTACTAGAAATGAATTAGCTGAACTTCTAGATGGATCTCGTAAAGTGAACGGAAAACTTAGCCAAACTACAATCAACAAAGCTAAGAAGCTTCTCAAGAATGCTTAAAATGATAATCCATTAACGTTCACAGCAACCCGTTGTTCATTAAATATTATTAATTAAATAATTAGAAAGCCTCTAGGTCGATATCCTAGAGGCTTTTTTATTGATTAAGTAAGGGTTGAAACGTAAGCGTCACAAAAAGCACCCTATTGACAGGCTACTTTGGGAAGGCGATTTTTAGTTTCGGCAATGGCTTTTGG
>JAVCKV010572087.1:0-86427 GCA_032274145.1 Herpochondria borealis | reverse complement strand
CAAAGAGGATGTCTACACAATGGAAGACATCCTCTAAATTATTTTTTAACTTGTCAACCTATTTCAGGACGACTCATGTTTTTGTATTATTCTTTTGGTTTCAGTTTATTATCTCAACAAAATTTACAATTTTAAATGTGTTTTACATATTATAATGGAACTATAGATTTTAGTTCTATTTAGTAGAAGCGTTAATTTAATTTTGATTTGATATCATGATCCTCACAATATCAGTATTGAGATCTGCGTAAAAAACCTAAGATGAAAAACTTAATTTGTAAAAGTGGTTTGATTCTTTAATGAGGGTAATCATTATGATTAGTGCCCAGTATTATAATCAAAGAATAGAATAATTCATTTTAAGTTTAATTATATTAATTAAACTCTTTTAGGCTATTTTGATAGCGGTTTCTTTATTCGCTAAAGCTTTTTCAAAGTCAGTTCTAAATAATATAACTAATCCGATCACAAAGAATACAGCAAGTGCTAGTACACTGTATCGCATGTCTCCTGTAAGGTTATCTACAATACCAAAAGCTAACGTACCGGCGACTATAGCAACCTTGTAAAGAACGTCGTAAAAACTAAAGTATGATGTAACGTCTTTCGAGTTGTTATCAATCATTTTGGAGTAAGTAGATCTAGATACAGATTGAATGCCACCCATAACCATTCCTACAGCAGCAGCAATAAAGTAGAATAAAGTTTTTCCAGTACAAAAATGTGCAGCAACACATATAATTATCCATATCATAACCATGATAATTATTGCTTTTTTATTTCCAAATCTATCACTAACAGATGCAAAAAGAAAAGCACCGGCTATTCCTACTAATTGCAGTACAATAACAATAATGATCATTTCACTTGGTTCGAAATTTAGAATTTTTTCGGCGAATGGAGTTGCTAAATAGATAATAGTTTGAACGCCCGCAGAGTAGAAGAAAAATGCTGTTAAGAATTTACCTACATCTTTTTTGTGTTTTAATTCTCCGGCTACTTTTTTAATTTCTTTAAACCCTTTTTTGAATACGTTTTTATCATTAAATAATTTTTGATCTTTTGGTAAATATTTGAAAGTTATCAGAGCAAAACCAAGCCACCATACACCTACCAATACGAAACCAATACGTGCTGGCATCCTATCATCTACTATGCCATACCAGTCAGGTTTTAGTACCATTGAAAGTATAAATAGTAATAATATAACACTTCCTATATAACCAGCTGCAAACCCTTTGGCACTGACTTTATCGTATCTATCTTCTGTTACGATAAGGGGTAGATAAGAATTGTAAAACACAATGCCTCCAGCAAACCCTATTGTAGCTAAAATAAATGCAGATGTACCGAGCCACAATTGTGATTCATCGCTAAAAAACCACATTGACATACATGCAAGTGAGCCCATAAACGTAAACATCTTAAGAAAGAACATTCGTTTACCTGTATAATCAGCAACTCCTGAAAGAATAGGAGACAGCATAGCAATGAGTATGTATGAAAACGCAACCGCAAAACTGTATAGTGATGTATTGGTAAAAGTATATCCACCAAGTTCTATAATGTCTGGCGTGTTCTTTACGAAATAGACTGGAAATATTGCCGTAGAGATAACTAAAGCGTATGCAGAATTTGCCCAGTCGAAAAGAGCCCAAGCATTAATAGTTCTTTTTACATTTTTGATTATTTCAGACATAGAGTGTTTTTAAAAGTTTAGCTAAGATAGTATAACCTAGTTAATATGCTAGTTTGCTTTATTCCTACTGTTCTGAAGTAGTTCATTAGCTTAGTTAAGATGGTATTTTGCATTTTGAGCTAAAGATTCTCTTATTCTTTCGTTAAAAATTACTAAAGATTGAGTGGTTCTGTTACTTTTGGGGTTTTTACGACGACATCGCAATAGAAATAGGCTGAAGCAGAAAAACGCTGATCCAAAAATTATTACAAAAAAACAGAAAAATGAAGAATTTTAAAACAGCTATTATAACAATGATGATGGCATTATTTATAGTGTCAACATCATGGTCTCAGAAATTTGGTCATATAAATTCTCAGCAGTTATTAGTAGAGTCTCCTCTAGTGAAAGATGCTGATACTAAAATTACCGAGTTTCAAAACACCTTGATAAAGAAGGGGGAAACTATGGTTAAAAAATTCGAAGGTGAATATGAAACATATTTAAAGGACAGAGAAGCGGGATTGTTAAGTCAGATCCAGATGCAACAGCGTGAAAGTGGACTGCAGGCTACTCAACAGTCTATCCAGAAGTATGAACAAGAGGTTCAACAAAAGCTGGCAATGAAAAGAGAAGAATTGTATAAGCCTATTTTGGATAAAGTTAAAGTAGCAATCGATAATCTTGGTAAATCAGGTGAGTATACTATGATTTTCGATACTTCTACAAACGGTTTATTGTTTGCTATGGAAGGTGAAGATTTATTGGCTAAGGTAAAAGCTAATTTGGGTTGGTAATTAATCTAGATTAATGAAATATATTAAATGGCTTCCTATTTTTAGGGGGCCATTTTGTATATATAGATATGATTAATCACTTTGACATATGTAATGACAAATAATTCTGTAGCATACTTCTATCCACTACACCGATTAATTCACCGTCATTCTCAATAGCCGCAATCGCTATTCCTTCTTTGTTCATCTTTTCGAATAGACTCTTAAGTGTTACATCTACAGTAACTTTAAGAATCTTTTTGCTCATATACTCATTAGCGGATGTTGTATCTAGAATATCCTCTCTATAAGCTTGTTTTAAGAACAACTCAGGCATTACTCCAGAAATATTACCCATAGAGTCGAATATGAGGTAGTTCTTCTCTCCTCCTCTTATATATTGATCAAACATTGTGCGTAATGGTGTAGAGATATGTATTCTTGAAAATTCTTTTTTTACAATATCATTTACAACTGCTTTGTTTAAGATGCTTTCTACGATAACTTGATTGTTCTCTGCACCTGCCATTACAAAAACAAAAATACCTATAAAAATGAGCATGTAATCTTTTGTAAATACAGCAAATCCAATAAATATAACTGCTAATATTCGCCCAATTAGTGCTGCCCATTTTGTGCCTTTAACTCTTCCTAATCGCATAGATAGTAATGCTCTAAGGATTCGCCCTCCATCCATAGGGAAAGCTGGAATCAAATTGAATAAAAAGAGTACAATATTAGTCCATATAAGAAGTCCAAAGAATCCTTTAGCAGTGGTTATATTGTTTATTGGGTTATCATCAATTATGAGAAAGGATAAATCCTGACAAAGGACAAAAAGTATTGTGAATATAACTAGTCCAATAATTATATTAACAGTGGGCCCAGCTATTGCAACTATAAGTTCCTGTATTGGTTTTTCGGGAAGACGCTCAAGTCTCGCTAAACCACCAATTGGAGAAATAATTATGTCTATTGTCTTGACGCCATATCTTTTTGCACTCAGTGCATGACCAAACTCGTGTAGTATTACACAAATGAACATTGCTGCAATAAAGGCCAAGAACCATAGTAAATCTATCCCACGCATTTGATTTGATATACCGTATCCGAGAATGAGCAACACGAAAAATCCGAAAGACCAATGTATCTTGATAGGGATGTTTGCGAATTTTGCTACTTGGATGGCTTTCATATTTTAATTAAAGTATTAGGAATTGTTTGTACTAATTTGATCATCGTAAACAAGAGACTGCAAATCTTAATTTAGCTTTTTCAATAGTCCATTATAGAACAAATTAATATTTAATAAATAACTTTTGTGTCCTCTGGTAATTTTAAATTCTTTTCCAACAATGTAGAATACAGTCTCTAAATGGGTGACATCAATTTTTGTTTTGTTTTGATCTAGTTTTAGTAAGTTACAATAAAGACTAAAAAGGGTATATGCTTTATTTTTGCCGAATATTAAAATCAAAACATAAGATTCATTTGATTGGTATTTCCTTGTAGGAAGTGATCTAGTTTTATATGTAGTTATTTATTTGACGCTCAATACAGTTAGTGATTCAGGCAAAAAAAAATCTCCAAGCTTTTGAAAAACTTGGAGATTTTATTGTTAATAACAATATGAATGTTTCAAATTGCCAGTGTTTTCGATTTGAAAATTAAACAGTTGCTTTTAATAAAGCGGGGTATAATTCTCCTTTTAATATATTTCTACTAATTACTAGTTTCTGAATTTCTGATGTGCCTTCATATATCTGTGTGATTTTAGCATCTCTCATCAATCTTTCTACGTGGTATTCTTTTACAAAACCGTAGCCACCATGTACCTGCACTGCTTCTACTGTATGTTTCATAGCTGCATCTGAGGCGAATAGTTTTGCCATGCAACTTGCCGAATCATAATTTCCACCATTATCTTTGAGCCAAGCTGCTCTATGTACCAATAACCTCGCTGCCTCTATTTCAGTGGCCATATCAGCTAGTTTGAATGCTATCGCTTGATGCTGACTGATTGGCTTACCAAAAGCTTCTCTTTCTTTCGAGTACTTCATAGATAACTCGTAAGCTCCTGCCGCTATACCTAAAGCTTGGGCCGCTATTCCGATTCTACCTCCTGATAATACTTTCATTGCGAATTTGAACCCAAATCCATCTTCTCCAATTCTATTTTCTTTAGGTACTTTCACATCATTATATAAGATAGTATGTGTGTCAGATGACCTTATGCCTAATTTATCTTCTTTGGCACCTATTTCAACTCCTGGCCAGTCAGCTTCTACGATCAATGCATTAATGCCTTTATGACCTTTCTCTGAATCTGTTTGAGCTATAACAATATGTAAACTTGAACTACTACCATTGGTAATCCAGTTTTTTGTCCCATTTAATAGGTAGTGATCGCCCATATCTATTGCGGTAGTACGTTGTGATGTCGCATCACTTCCTGCTTCTGGCTCAGATAGACAAAAAGCTCCTATCCATTCACCTGTTGCCAGCTTAGTAAGATATTTGATCTTCTGTTCTTCGTTAGCATATGTTTCCATCCCCCAGCAGATAAGAGAATTATTCACTGACATACATACAGAACATGAGTTGTCAATTTTTGAAATTTCTTCAATGGCTAAGGTGTAACTGATACTATCCATTCCGCCTCCGCCATATTTAGGGGACACCATCATGCCCATAAAGCCGAGTTCACCCATCATTTTGATTTGTTCAGTAGCAAATATCATGTCTCGGTCTCTTTCTATAACACCTGGTAGACATTCTCTTTGGGCAAAATCTCTAGCGGCATCTCGTACCGCTAATTGTTCTTCTGTCAATTGAAATTCCATATATATTAATTCGTTTGAGTTAAGGTAGTGTAAAAGTCGCTTTTTATAAATAAGCAAACAAGCCAAATACTTGAAAATCTAAACTTTAAGTAATGTTTATTTGCAAGAGGCGTATTTCTACTACCGTTATCCGTGACTTATAACCTTCATCAATGTGCGAAATGCTCCAAATTGACCATTATATTTCTTCTGATGTTCTTCTTGTAATTTTGGCGCATGTTGCATTTGGTACCTGTCATATTCTTCCATACTGGGAGATAGATACTGGATTGCGAATGTTGTTCCGCCTTCACTGCCTTCAGTTATTACCTTTGTTAGTTGATACGATTCAAATGCACCAGAAGCCATTACGTCTGGAATATGAGATTCTATCATCCAAGACTTCCACTCTTCTAATATAGAATCATCAACAATTACTGTCACATTATAAAAGACTTTCATTTTATGAATTTTTCACAAATGTACTGAATTACACCTTTTTGTAGTGATTAATCTATTTTTGTTGTACCTCGAGTTCTTAAAATTGCTCCTACTTTATTTTGAACAACAGAGTTTAATCCCGTTTTTCCTCCATTTGTTACAACCATATTTTTAAGTAATAAGTCTCCCTCATTACATATGGCTGAGCCATCAGGTCCAAAAGCTCCATCTATTTGAAAGCCTTCCAATTTTACTGATTTTCCAGAGTTGATTTTAAATAGTGACAAAATGTTAGATGGTTGCGGGATTATTGAAGTAACGACTATGTTGGATATTGATTTAGCTCGTATTGTAATATCCTTATCTATTTGTAGAGAATCGGAGGATATTATTATAGTCATATTATTTAAGTCTGGACTGAATGTAATAACTGTTCCATCTACCGCACACCCAATAGCCGAACGTAATGATCCATCTCCACTGTCTGCAGTAGTATATACATAAGTACAAGAGTCTATTGGCAATGTTGGAAATGTCACCTTTAGATCTAATGCCACTGGAATATGATCTGACATGTTATAAAGTGAGGTGAGCACTGAAGGTGGGACTCCTGAAGTATTAGATGGATTATTAATCGCTTGATTGTATGTGCTCCCATTGTTTCCAACAGTGTTGTATGATCCTGGGATCACACTTACATTTTCTAAACTATCTTTTATAGTTTCTGATGTCATGACAAAATCAAATCGACTATCCATTCCTCCTGTTGCTCCGCAATCTAAGGGTGGATCATTCAGTGCTCTTGTTGACTGTGTAAGCACAGAAGCATATGCTTGGTTATTATTCCAATTTCCTTCTTGATCGGCTGGATCATCAAATGGATAAGAACCCGATGTTAATATTTCATAGGCATCTTCTGTATCGGTGTACATATTAAAATCTCCAGCTATAATATTATTTCTACTTGGTCTTGCATCCAAGTAATCTCTTAGAATCTGGCATGCTGCCGCTCTTTTTGCTCTGTCAGATGCTGTATTACCTGCTTTGAGGTGTGTCATATAGAAATCTATAAACACAGTATCTTCAGTCATCCCCAAATTTGGATCGATAAAATATACAGTATACTTATTGAAATCTCGTGTGTCTGTTTCTATTATTTCCTGGCTATAGAGTATTACTTTATCAGCATTATAGTAGAACATGTTATTCAGGTCAGTATTTGACGATGATTGATTTGGTATAAATGTGGCTGCCATGTATTTTGTTTCACCATTTATATTTAAAGACCGGGAGAGTATAGAATCTGCACCTGCTGAATTCTGTAGTTCGCAGACCATTAATATATCAGGACTTAAATAGATATTAATATTTGCCAAGCTATCCCATCTGTTAGGGATTACTGTATTACTAGCACCACAATCGTCTCTACCATTTGGGAAGTTTAGTAAGTTGTATGACATTACTCTTAGGGTGTCACTATTTGGACACTCTTCGCTGATACTTATATCTTGAGATAGTCCTGTAAATGAATTGTCGGTAGATGTAGCGGAAAGTGTAAATGAGCCCTCACTATCGAATTCTATCATAGTTGAAAAACAACCGTTGATTGCATCCCCATCTAGAGTCCCAAAAATATCACCTGATCCAGTTTGTTTTGATATAGAAATATTGTTAGTATATGATTGATCCACAGCTCCACTAATATCAGTAGCACAAACGGTAACAGATACAGGGGATCCGACTTCCTTGCATCCACTTTGTGTTTCATTAAATGTGAATTGAGTAGCATCAACGTTACATGAACCGGATTCTGCACATACATTTTCAACATAGAACGTTCCACTAGTCCTTTGTATCATATCCCATTTTATTCTTACATCGAATGGAGCTATTAGATCATTAGTGGGGATGGAATAGCATACATTTTGATATGTATTTGAGGTGTTTCCCGATCCAGGAGTAGCAATAATATTTAAAGAATTCCAAACTGTATTGCCGTCGATATCTCCTTGTGCATATGATATTTCGACTTGGTGCAATGAGTTTATACTTGAAGAGTGCCAGTCAAAACATATTTCTGACAAGCATTCATATGATTTAGAGATTATGTTCTCTCCAACAAGATTAAGACTACTTGCGGGATCTTGCATCGCATCAATAGGGAATGATTGTCCAATAAAGACTCCATTACTTATTATCCAATCTTGAGGTGGGTTTGCCGAAGAGTTGCCCGTGAAGTCTTCTAAACCTAAATCACAGACCTGACTGAAAGTGAGACTAGAGAATAATGTGAAACTGAGAAATAGTATTAATCTGTTCATATCTGATTATATGGTAATAATTTTGCAAATGTAATATTTTGATTTACAATAAGTAAGATTTGAATCAAAGGAGTTTTATATCTTAGGCTGGATTTTATGATTGATGAAACTGCGTTTGTTATTTCGATTATTTCATCTGCATACAATATTGCCCAATTCACAGATTAATTACCCTCATTCATAGATTATTGCATTATGCTAATAGGTATAGGGACTATGTTTGTCTTAGAATATAGGAATGAAGCAACCTCATGTTTGGTTCATTGTCATTTGTAGACAACAATAACTATTCTTTAAAACCTGGAAAAAAATGCAACTATGAAAAATCTACTACTCACGACCGTTTTGTTTTTTGGGACCTTGGTTCTGTTAAGTGCACAATCTACTATAAAAGGAAATTTCTCAGATGCAAATGGATCGCTCGGATTTGTGAATGTAGTGCTTCACGCATTACCAGATAGTAATTCTATAACTGTTCAATCAACAGATATAAATGGAAAGTATGCTTTCGAAAACATTGAGAATGGAAATTATTATTTAGAAGGGTTGATGTTATCCTATGAAGATTTGAAATCTGAATCGTTTGAATTGAAAGATGAGACCATTGAGGTAGATATGATCATGATAGAGCAAAGTAATATGCTCGGGACGGTTGAGATAACAGCTAAAGTGCCGCTCATGGAACAACGGGCTGATAAATTGATCATCAATGTAGCCAAAAGTCTAACGTCAGTAAGTGGTAGTTTACTTGATGTGATGAAGAAAGTGCCAGGAATGATTGTAGTAAATGGGAAACTTCGGATGCCAGGTAACGCTAATCCAACTATATATATAAATGGACGAAGTACTCAATATCTTGATATGGAATCGTTACTCCGTGAAATGCCAAGTGACAATATAGAAAAAATAGAAGTTATAACTCAGCCTGGAGCGGAGTATGAAGCGGCAGGCACAGGGCCCATAATCAATATAGTTTTGAAGAACAATCGAATGTATGGTATAAATGGCTCAGTATATCTCGGTGGTGGAAAAGGAGAAACATGGAAGAAAAGTGGAGGAGTAAATCTTAGCTATCGTCAAGGATTACTTAATCTATATGGTGGAGTAGGGTACAGTAATAATAAAAACAATGAGCGATTTTTTCTCGATCGGGTGATAGGAGATGTGGAGTATGGTTCAGAGAATCTTACACCTTATGATCCTAAAACATTGAGGGTGAACGCAGGTGCAGATTACTATATAGGAGATAATCAAGAAGTTGGAGTTAGTGTGAAACGAACGAAGTCGAATGGTGATAGAGTACAAACAAATTTGTCAAATATTTTATCACCTATTGATGAAGATGTTAGAAATTTCACAACGAGAAACGAAGTGGATAGATCATGGGAATTTATTTCTGCAGACGCCTACTATACCATAAAGCTAGATACGCTTGGCCAGAAACTAGAGTTTGATGCTAATATATCAAAGTTTGATAATAAAAAAACAAATTTTATCACAAGTGAAGAGATGAATGATAGGTCGAATAACTTTATAGATACAAGATATAATCAACCAGGAAAAACTAATTTTTGGGTGGGCAAATTAGATTATACCTTACCGTTATCTAAAACATTTGAAATTAAGGCAGGAGGTAAGTATACAGATGCATCAATAGATAATAACTTTAAAAGTGAATATTTTAAAGACAACCAATGGAATGAAAATAAAAGTGAGAGTAACCATTATTTATTTGATGAGACGATAGCGGCTGCTTATACAAAACTTAGTATGACAATTGGTGATTGGAATATGACTGCAGGACTGAGGTATGAAGATAGTAAGTCGACTGGATACTCAATTACTTTAGATTCGACGACAACAAGAGATATCGGACAATTTTTTCCTAGTGCTAGCATTTCTAGGAAAGTGGCAGGACCATTATCTGCGGCCTTTGCATATAGTTATAGAATTAATAGACCAAGTTATACTACATTGAATCCTTTTGTAATTGCATTAGATCCATTGACATCGGAGCGTGGAAATACCATGTTGAGACCCGAACTCACGCACAGCGGAAAGTTTACTTTGACATATGAAGGCCAACCGTTTTTTAATCTAGAATATAAAGACACAAGAGATGTGATGGTGTATGTAACGGAACAAAATGATGCTACTGGACAAGCTTCTGCGCAAACAGTTAACCTTGATCAATTGAACAATTATTCTGGGATGATCGCGCTACCGTTTGAAATGTTCTTACCGTTTTCAGGATATATCGGGACTATTGCCAACTATTCGTCATATGATTCTGAATACCTAGGGGAGCGATTTGATAGAAGTAAATTGGCATTCACTTCTTTTATTCAGATGAATTTTGACCTTCCATGGGAAGTATCACTAGAAGCGTCGGGATGGCATCAGTCTGGTGGGCAGGATGGAATCATAGATTACGGACAGTTATTCGGAACAGAAATTGGGGTGCAAAAGAAGTTTTTAGATGATAAATTAAGTGTAAATCTAAGCTGGTCAGATCCAATATCACGATATTGGAATGGAAACCTAAATTATGCGAATATGCAAGCAACTATGCAATCTACATGGGAAGTAAATGTAGTAGAAGCAAGAGTTAGTTATAAATTTGGAAATCAACATCTTAAGAAAAAAGCAAAGAGACAAGGTGGAGCATCATCTGTTATTAGAAGGGCGTCAGATGGCAAGTAATTTATATCTTGCAATTTAACTATTGAGTAAATGAATATTTTAAAAGATATAAGTAAATCAGACTGGGCTGTTATTGCTGGTTTTTGGATTCTAGCTATGCCTATTATCATTTCTGATTATATTTCTCACATGAGCATCAATAAGGCTTTGTCATTGATGGGTTTAGATCTTGTATTAATTACTGTAGTAAGCATTACGATGGTATTTTGGTTAGCCCCGAAGTATTTATCAACTAAAATGTATGTTCATTTTTTTCTGGGGATGCTTGCAGTTTTGCTAATCGAGTCATTACTTTATTGGTACGGAACGACTGTGATTTGGGGTTTTCATATCCCGGACTCACTTATTGAGTATCTTGGTGATGAGATTACGAGTGATGCACAATCATTAGGAATATTAGGAGGGATATTGCTAGCCAAGAAATATTTTGAAGGACAACAGAGTTTGCTTAAACTTGAAGCGGCGACTAAAACAAATGAACTTAGAGCATTACAATCTCAAGTCAATCCTCATTTCCTTTTCAATAATTTGAATTCTCTGGATGAGCTAATAGATTCCAACCCCTCTGAGGCTAAAAAATATGTAAATAAACTAGCTCAGTTGTATCGTTATTTGATCAATTCTAATGATAATGACGTGGTTACCTTAAAAGAGGAGCTTGAATTTGCTAATAATTATATCTATTTGCTGAATCAGAGATATGGAGACTCTTATAAGTTTACCATTATTGATCATTCAACAAATAGGAAGTCGATCCTGCTTCCGCCAGCATCTCTACAACTCGTACTAGAAAATGTCGTGAAACACAATATAGGTGATGTGGGCAATCCATTGGAAACTACGATAGTAATAGATCAAGAGAAAATCGTAGTCAAAAATGAAAAGAGATTAAAAGTAGAAGGAAAGAACAGTAATGAAGTAGGCATAAAAAATCTTAATACACGGTACGAACTATTGAGTGATAAATCTGTCAAAGTCAGTAGCACTAATGGCGAATATGTTATTGAGCTCCCGTTTATCAATCTACTTAATTCATAATATGAATATACTAATAATAGAGGACGAGCAAATCGCAGGAGAAAAGCTAAAAGGGTATATTGACAAATATATTGATCCCAAAGCAAGTGTTTCATGGGTGAGAAGTGTATCTGAGGCATTTGACTTACTAAGCAGGCCGAACAGTTTTGATATAATATTTTCGGATATAGAATTACTGGACGGGAATGTGTTTTCAGTGTATGAGAAAGTAGATGTGAAATGTCCTATCATATTTTGTACTGCATATGATAAATTCGTAATGAAAGCATTTGAGACCAATGGCATAGCATATTTGTTAAAGCCATATAATGAAGAGCAGTTTTTAGATTCATGGAGAAAATATCAAGTGTTATTTGAAAAAAATAATAATACATTTTCAAACGATATATTAAATGAATTAAAGACAATAGTCAATAGCGCCAAAACAGAATACAAAACAAGATTTACCATCAAGAAAGCCAATGGAGTATTTCTATTGTCAGTCGGTGATATTGTTTTTATACAGTCGCATGGGGATTTTCTGCTCGCATTTGATAACAATAAGAATAAGCATGTGATCAATCAAAGTGTCGCTAATATTATCAAATTATTAGACCCTTCAAAGTTCTTTCAGATTAATAGAAGTGAGATCATAAATGTAGACTACATTCAAAAATTTGAAACCCACTTTAAGAATAAACTGTGCATAACTATGGTTGGCTTGAAGGAGTCAGTCTACACAAGTTCTAGCAGAACTCCGGATTTTAGAGCATGGCTGGGTTGATTACATTATTGGATAGCTGTTAATACCAGTTTTTCTGAAATGTCGCATATGATTTTAGTGCGATTGCTTTTATTCCAGAAAAGAACAACAATCTTATAGATTGAGTGATTGTTTTAAATTTACTACTGTTATGTCTACGGTTTTTGTCTTGATAAAAATAATCTTACAATTAAATCTAAAGGGACATTCTGAATTAGAAATGGTATAAATCAAAAGTATTCCTCATTATTTACCGCATCACTGGAAAAAATGACATAATTTTGCGCCCCGAAACAGGAAACTCCAATATCCTGATAAAATATAGAAATGAATATATTAATAGGTGGTGCTGGTGATGTAGGTTTTCATCTTGCAAAATTGATGGTTACAGAAGAGCAGAATATTACTCTAATTGACCATGATGACCAAATACTAGAATACGCAGCAACCCACTTGGATGTGTCAACCATAAAAGGTGAGATTACATCTATAGAAACACTGATGAACGGAAAAGTAGAAAATGCCGATCTATTCATAGCAGTGTCGACTCATGAGTCAGCAAATCTCTTAGCCTGTATATTAGCTAAAAAATTAGGTGCAAAGAAAACGATCGCGAGGGTTGCTAATCCTGAATACTTCCATAAAGTACAACGAAAGAATTTCAAGGATTCTGGAATAGATAATTTATTTAGCCCTAGTTTATTAGCGGTTCAAGAGATTAAAAGATTAATTAGTCGTGCTTCTGTAACTGATGTTTTCGAATTTGAAGAAGGGAAAATTTCTATTATTGGATTTACTGCAGATCAAGATTCTAATCTTATAGGAAAGTCCCTGCGTCAACTATCTGAAGAAGCTACAGATCATCACCTGAGAGTAATTGTATTGCTCCGTGATTCTAAGACAATCATACCGAGTTTGGACTTGGTTATTGAGCCATTAGATCATTTATACTTGTCCACAGATATTAAAGATTTTGAAAGAGTGAATCACTTCGTAGGGAAGACACTTAAAAAAGTCAAAAAAGTAATGATTATCGGTAATGGAGCCTTGGCTAGAAGAACTGCTAAGCTGCTAGAGAAGGAATACAATGTTTCTTTGATCATAAAAAATAAAGCGGAATGCAAACGGTGCCATGAAGAGTTAAATAATACTTTGATTCTTCAAGGGGATCCTAACAATACTGAATTCTTACTTGAGTATGGATTAGAATCAATGGATGCCTTTGTTGCCCTTACTCCAAATTCCGAGACTAATATTATCTCTTGTTTGATGGCGGCTAAGACTGGTGATATCAAAACGATTGCTTTGGTGGATAATTCAGCATACACACATATATCGCAGAATATCGGTGTAGACACAATCATTAACAAGAAACTGCTTGCAGCTAATAATATATTTCGATTTGTTCGGAGAGGTAGAGTAGAGGCTATTGCTTCTTTTCACGGTGTAGATGCAGAAGTTATAGAATTTGTGATCGAAGAAAATGATTCTGTTATTGGTAAACAGATCAGCGAAATTGGACTTCCTAAAGAAGCAATTGTAGCGGGTGTAATTAGGGATGATAAAGGATTGATTCCTAGAGGTACTTTTGTACTCGGTAGAGAAGATAAAGTGATCATTTTTGTAAGACCTACGGCTGTGAAGGTAGTAGAATCAATATTCAATTAGATCTATGATCAATAGTCGAATAGTTATTAATGTCATCGGGTTTATAACCACTATAGTTGGAATCTTCATGTTACTTCCAGCTTTGGTATCTTATCTAAGTGAAGGGGACGATGTAGGTTGTTTCTTTATTTCTAGTTTGATTACCATAGGAGTCGGTGGAACATTGGCGCTAATCAAAGTAAAGAATAAATCTATCCGGAAACGAGAAGGTTACTTAATCGTAGGCTTGGGCTGGATAGCCATGTGTCTTGCGGGATCATTGCCATATATGATTCATCATGGTATATCTATGAGTGAAGCTGTATTTGAGAGTACTTCAGGATTTACGACGACAGGAGCTACGATATTTAATGATATAGAGAGTTTATCTTTTGGGACTCTATTTTGGCGTAGTTTAACCCAGTGGATAGGAGGTATGGGGATCATCGTTTTTACCATTGCTATCTTCCCACTTTTGGGTATTGGTGGGGTAGAACTATTCGTAGCGGAATCTCCAGGTCCTAAATCTGATAAGATACATCCTAGAATCAAAGAAGTAGCAAAACGACTATGGTTGATTTATGTAGGACTTACTGGTTTTTTATGTTTTATTCTCTATTTTTTCGGTGAGATGAACTTTTTCGATAGTATAAATCACGCTATGACGACGATGTCTACTGGTGGATTTTCTACTAAAAATGATAGTATAGCACACTTTACAAGCCTATGGGTTCAGTATCCTATTTTAATATTCATGTTTGTAGGAGGTTTAAATTATACCATTATTTATCTTCTGTTCAAAGGGCGATTTACAAAAGCTTGGAAGAGTGATGAGTTTAGATTTTATATCACATTAGTATTGACCCTGATCGTATTTGTTAGTGGTGTAAGATGTTTTCTCTCAGACCTTCCTGTCGAGCAGTTGATTAGGGAATCGGCATTTCAATTGGTATCAATCATTACGACTACAGGATATATTACTGCAGACTATACATCATGGAACCATGGATTAACAATGTTATTCTTTGTTCTTCTTTTTGTAGGAGCATGCGGCGGATCTACTAGTGGAGGTATTAAGATGATCAGACACTTAGTCTTTCTAAAAAATTCTATTTTGGAATTTAAGCGAATATTGCATCCCGCGGCTTTTGTAAGACTTAAGATAGATGGTAATACCATACAAGGAAGAGTAATTACCCACATTCTAGTATTCTTATTGTTCTATTTAATATTATTTGTTTTTGGGTCGATGATCATGACAGTCATTATGCATGATGACCCGACTCCATTTCTTACCGGTATTGGTTCTACTGCAACATGTATCAGTAATGTAGGACCGGCGATAGGAAGTGTAGGTCCAGTTGATAATTTTGCGCATATCCCAGCTGTTGGTAAGATGTTTTTATCATTTCTTATGATTGTGGGTAGACTAGAGGTGTTTACAGTGTTGATTATTTTGACTCCATATTTTTGGAAGAGTAATTAGATCTTGAGAGGCAATTATGGTTTTAATAATTTGATGATTAGTCTTTGATAGACAAGAATGTTATATTTTGCTCGATTTAAATTGATTGTATTCATTTCCTTTTCAACCTCATAATAAATAACCCTCATAGGGATTTTATTTGCTATTGCAAAAAATGTCTCATTATCAGAATTTATTTTGCAGATTTATATTTCAAATTCTCATTACAAATCATGTGCTCCCCACTAGAAGAGATAGAATACGTCAAGTCTAAAGTATCGTCTTGTGTTATTTATTTACTTTGGGAATTAGTTTGATGACTTCTAAGATATGCTCCGTCAGCTCTCAACGTAATAGATCAATATTAAAAGATCGCTACAAGCGGAATTCTTGTAACGACCTTATAGTTTTAGATACCTATAGAATTAAAAATTCGGGAATGCAACAGTGTGACTAAAAAATGGATCTCCACCTAGCCAATCTACTTCAAAAGTTACCGTATATGGATCATCCGCCTTGCAGAATATCCCATTTTTATCTTTATCAAACACTGCATAGTTTCTTTCCCATCGCTTAACGTGAACGCCATTTGAAGATCTTGTCCCGTTCACAGCTGGATCCATAAAATGAGCAATCCCTCCACAATCACAAGCATCGCCTTTGGGGTAAACATTTCCTTCGAAAATAATAGTGGACCCAAGTTTTGCTTCCTTCCACTTGTTTCCATCTTTTTTATAATTAATAAATTCTCCTTCGACTTGATTTGGTTCACCGTGAAACCACCACCATCCATCATCACCATTTGTTTCATGTTTAGCTCTCCACCTCAATTTAAATGTACTTCCAGCACTTGTATAAAATTCGTTTGTCCACCCCTTCGGAATATCTTTATTTGGACTACAATTTGCATCTACATCATGGTAATATGTAGTTGTATGCGAAGCGCATATTTGTTCATTTTCAGTTCCAGGATTGATTAGAATAGTTAATGTAATTTGATAATCTCCATCGCACCCTGCTGTAAAAGATGTTGTAGTACCAGACGTTTGATTATCTCCAATTGACCATGTAATTCCAAAAGAGGATTCTGTTGTGGCACTAATTAAACTCATTAAAAAGTCACTTGCCGCAACATCAACAACAATTGCATTTCCTGGTCTTGGATTAGCTGTTAGCCAAAACTCATCATCTAGGGCTCCTCCAATGGTAATAGCATATGTTAATTCATCACATAAATCTGGTTCTTCTTCCTCAACCTCATCTAATGTAATATTTACCTGTTGACAAAATGATTGTAAGCATTGCTCTATTTCATCTTCTTTAATAATTTTGTAAGAAACATCAACACATACATTGAAAGAATTTGTAGCTGGACCAGCTTGAAGGTTTTCATATTTGTGACTCATTGTTGGGGAGGTTGAAGTTGTTGTGGTTCCATCACCAAAATTCCATGTAAGAGTTAAATCTTTTGCCCCAGAGGCATCTCCATTATTCCAAATGAAGGATTTAGTTGCTGACAATCCAGTTGGGTCTTCGAAACCTCCAGAAAGAACATCAAAATTTGCAGTGCATGGAAAATCATCTCGTGGACCGTTAGGTTTTCTGAGTTCTAAATCTACATACTCTACATTGCCTTCTTCATAAATTACATGAGTTCCATTATTAATAATTGAATTCATTAATTCAATATTATTATCATTAACCGCCACTATAAGAGAGCTTGATTCTCTTTTGAGGATTTTATCTCCAATCTGTATGACAAAATCACTGTTGTAAAGTGTTTGTGTTGAAGTTCCTCTAAGGTCTTTGTCAATAATGCTATTAAGAGCAGATACATCTTCTCCATCTCTAAGTAATCGATCTTCCTGTAAAAGAATATCTTTTCTCAAGGAATTAATTCCAAGTGACAGTTCAATATCATGTATCATTGGATAAGGGTCATATGTTGTTCCGTACCCTTTACCTTCATCATCACGTAAGATCCTTTGTATTTTGTTATTGGCCGGATTTATTCTTACCGACTCTAAATAGTCATATACTTGTCGATAATGGTTTTCGCTTTTGAAGGCTAACCAATTTGATACTTTTACAACTTGTTGCAAAGCATTTTTTCCATTTTTATCCCTAGTTTCTATTCCAGAATCGGCCTCATTCGAAGAGCGCTCATCAGATATTAAATCATCTTCGCAGGAAGTAAATGTAAATGCAACTGCAAATAATAATAACAATAAATTTTTCATAATTGTAATTTTTTTAGTTCACACTTATAACTGGATTTGATGTTTTTTGTGGCAAAAAAATCATTTAGGAGTTAGTTTATGCTTCCGAAAATCTATTAATCTCGGAGGGGTTATTTTACGATGTTTGCAGCGTCTATACATATTTTGACATGTCTGAGATTAGAAAATAAATTCACAAATCGCGTATAATATAATTATTCATCAGATTACAAAAAGATAGCATTTGGAAAAAGGAATGATGAAATCTTGATTTTAGTGCTCGAAAAAATAATAAATGCTTTAAAGGCCTGAAGGGCCGATTCAACATAGCGATGGCTTTAAAGCCATCGTTAGAGAATGAATACAAAATAAAGGCATAAAGGGCCGATTCCGAACTTAAGTAAACATTTTAACATTAGTAAAATTTAGGATCAACCTACATGGTTCAATTATTAAATCGAACATATCATTTCAAAAATTGTGCAGTATGTTTTACACACATTTTTATTTAAAAGAAAAACATTTCCCTAAATTAGAATATTATTGTAAAGCATTGTTCTTACCTTGATAATTATGAAACGCCAAGGACTGATCTATAGAGACTATAGGAAATAATTAGGATCATTGATTATTTTTTATTCCAATTCAAAGAAGAATTGAAACTTGTGCTTTTAAATTTTTATTTTTAGGGTGCTGGTGAACAAGCTCAGACACTTGAGGAGATGATTTAACATAGATTGTTCATTTTTACAGAAATATAAAATTTTAAACGTATGAATAAAAATATTGTTTTCTGCATTTTTACAATAGTTCTTTCTGCGTTCTGTGTTGGTTGTAGTAATGACTCATGCGAAGAAATGGGATTTATAGACGATGTTGAACAACAATCCATCGATTTTTTTGATGAGATAGTAATGACAGATGAAAGTAGCGGGACAGCGCGTTCGCTAAGACGATGGGAAGATCCTATGAAGATCTATATTGTCAATGATTTGCCCGATTATCTAGATTCCGCACTTGTTCATGTGGTTGATACTTTAAACTCCTTGATGAGTCTTTCAGGGGTTGAAATCGAGGATGACGAATCTAAATCTAATGCTAAGTTGTATTACATGACACCAAGCGAGTTTAGTTTGCTTACCAATTTGAGTGATCCTATTCCCTCGCACTTAGGAGGTCGTATCCAAATTTGGAATAATGAAAATGTAATTAATAGGGCATTAATTTTTATTTCGTCTGAGAAAGTAGAAATATATACGATACGTGTGTTATATGAGGAAATAACTCAAGGACTCGGTCCCATTACAGATACTCCTTATAATCCAAATACAATATTTTATCAAAGTTATCCATATTTCCCAAGTGATGAACCACAATTATTTCCAATAGATAAGGAACTTATCAAAAACTTGTATTCTGATTTTCTACAACCTGGTATGACTAGTGAAGAAGTAAAAGAGGAATTAAAGGCACACTATTTATGTAATTAGGGTTTCTCTGAAGTAAGAACATAGTTTTGGCTACATAGAAAAGAGCCAGTTTTAGTGTTCGATGTTTTAATTTCGTGAATCCATATGGTATGCTAAAACTTCAAATATTTCGTATGAAAACAAAGCACAAACCTAGTGAGAGGAATATTCAAGCCACGAAAGTCGCGAATACACTCAATACAGTTTGACCGCCATTCCAAAGATCTCATTAATAACATCGATAGGAATATCCTCTTCAGCATTAAAATGTAGAACTTTCATCTTATTACGATTGCCAAGATCCAGTAATGGGTGTTCAATTTCGATCCCTTTGTATATTCCTAAATAGGGTTGATAAGTTTTTTTATCTATCCAGAGATAGCAAAATAACTTTCCTTTATATCTGAACATAGGCATTCCGTGGGTCCAAGATTCTGACATGAGTTCATCATAGTTTAATATATGTTGACGTAATGCTAAGAGGTATGACCTAACTGGTTCTTCTTTGCTTATATAGTATCCATCAATCTCGCGTATCATTTGTATGTTTTATTATTGAACCATAGGCTAGCATTATATTCTAGCCTATGGTTATAATTATAATTTATTGGACTTGTCTAAGTCTCTTAGTTTCGAATTCTCAAACTCTATCTTATTTCAAAGCTATAAAAATATCTACTTCTGCATTTTGCAAATCCGCCGATCTTTCGTCATATATTTCATAATCTACACTGAATGCTCGATCAAGATCAGATTGCCATATCTTCATCCAAGTGTCTACGACCGCTTGACCATGTTCTATTACTCCTTTGGCAAGAAATTGAGCGTTGTTAGACGAAGGGACATTAAGATGTGTAAACCCTTCAGGTATTTCGCTGATGTCACTAACTTTGCAACCTAAAACCACATCATACGGTTGAGTATGATCTCCTTCATATTCTGTGTATAGACAATAGATTGCATTGTTAGTCTTATTGGGAATTTTATCGAGTATATTCTCTGACATAAATCTATTCCATAATGCTGGGATATCTTTGGCTGCACTGCCATTATTAATAGTTCTTGTTCTGATTCCTACGATGTCAAATTGTTCTACGTTTGTTAATTTCATATATTTAAAATTTTAATACTTAAATTCTCCGATGCTTGCGTCGGGGTTATAAAAAAAGATGTTTATGCATAAAAACGCCTTATGAAAAAAAAGATCCGATTTCCGTCCTTAAGGTTGGAAAAATTTTGGCGAATGCTCCATCCGCTTGCGGTGGGGTAGTCAAAATTTAGGATCTTTTTTACTTGCGTCGAAAATCAGCGATTTATGTTTAGATATCTCCTTGGGCGTCTGTAGCTTGTTCACCATGGTCTCTAAAAATTAGTCATCGACGTTCCAGCATGTGTTTCTTAAATGATTTAGAACAAAAGTAAATCACTGAGGTGACAGCCCTATGTCATACCTATAATCTAAGTTTTATTTTATTTCTAATTTACTCTTAAAGTAGGTCATTAAATCAAAATCTCTATCATCGAAGAGAATAGTTGTGATAGTCAGTTTTTCTATTCTATCCAGTCGAAAGTCTCTATAGGCTTCTCTTTTTCTACACCAAGCGATCATGATCCAATTTTCTTGGGTGTGATATATAGCCATAGGTTCGACAGAGCGCGCAGAAAGCTTACTGTTGTACAGTGCTCGATATTCTAGATTTATCAATGCCTGATTAATTATGGCGGATTGGATGCTTATCAGGTTGTTACTAGATACATCTCTATTGAAATTCTTTATATAGGCGATCCTGCTTTCTAATTTTTTAGTTTTATCTTTTTTATCATTTTTGAGGACAGCTTTTATCTTAGTGATAGCATTGGTGTACTCATCTTTGAATGATTGATCTTTGTTCTGCAATATGATTTGTTGCGCGGTAATCAGTGCATTTGCCTCAGCTTCTGAAAACATGATTGGCGGCAACGTATATCCTTCCAATAGAGAATACCCTTTGCCTTCTTCCATATGGATAGGTACTCCAGATTCTTCTAATGAGCGAATGTCTCTATATATCGTCCGTATACTAACTCCAAATTTTTTAGAAAGCTGAGTGGCATTTACTAATCTACTTGATTGTAATATTGTAAGAATAGCGGAGAGCCTAGAAAGACGAGGGATCGGTTCATTATTCATATGTAATATTTCTAACCTAGATGCATTTTTATCATTCCAAAGCTAAATGGAATTTGCTAAAAGTTGAACAATCTATTTCTTTATTCTATATTTGTTGTCAATGCAATTATTCCAAAACGAACTAAATAATAAGCATGCCTATATATCACAAATTAGGAAAAACACCACCAAAGAGGCATACTCAGTTTCGCAAAGAAAACGGAGACCTGCACTATGAGCAACTTTTTGGGACGATAGGATTTGATGGGATGTCTTCATTGCTATATCATCTTCATCGACCAACTATGATTAGTGAAGTTGGAGAACCGATTGATATGACTCCTGAGATCTCAGTGGAGAGGAATATGAAATCAAGAAAGCTAGTCGGCTTCAATGTTAAACCAGAAGATGACTTTCTCGATAGTAGAATAACTATGATGGTGAATAATGACGTCCATATCGGACTAGCAGCACCACGTAAATCCCTGACCGAGTATTTTTATAAGAATGCTGATGCAGATGAGATGTTGTTCATACACAAAGGGACTGGAACACTGAGAACTATTTTTGGGAATATAAAATTTGAATATGGGGATTACTTGATTGTTCCTCGTGGCGTGATCTATCAGATCGAATTTGATACTGAGGATAATCGAATTCTATACGCGGAATCTTTTCATCCGATATATACACCAAAGAGATACAGAAATCACTTTGGACAATTGTTAGAGCACTCTCCATTCTGTGAAAGAGACTTAAAGTTGCCACAAGATCTAGAAACACACGATGAGCAAGGTGATTTTCTGATGAAGATCAAGAAACAAGGTTATATGCATGAAGTTGTATATAAGTCTCATCCGTTTGATGTTGTTGGTTGGGATGGATACAATTTTCCATATGGATTTAGTATTCATAATTTTGAACCGATTACTGGTCGAGTGCATCAGCCGCCACCAGTACATCAGACTTTTGAGACATCTGCATTTGTGATATGCTCTTTCTGCCCAAGGCTATATGATTATCACCCACTATCAATACCTGCACCATACAATCATAGTAATATTGATTCTGATGAGATGCTGTACTATGTTGATGGAGATTTCATGAGTCGAAATGATATTGGCCCAGGATACATTAGTCTTCATCCTGGCGGAATTCCTCATGGACCTCACCCAGGAGCATACGAGAGAAGTATTGGAAAAACTGTAACAGAAGAATTGGCTGTGATGATTGATACATTCAAGCCTTTAATGCTAACAAAAGCAGCATTGGGAATAGATGATGGGAAGTATTATAAGTCATGGTTAGATCATTAACTGTCTGGCTTGTGTAGCAAATCGTAGAATTGCGGGTCAAGTGTGGCTTACGCAGTAAACGCACGTAGTCTTGTATAGGAAATCATAGATTTACGGGCAAGAAAACAGACAGCAACTGGCTTGAGTAGCAAATCCGTAGATTTGCAGGCAAGAAAGAAAAACTATGCTTCTATTTGAAATTGAGAAGTTAAAAGCTAATAGAATTAAATTGTCATGCTTTAAGTAGCATGGCGCCTAACCTTGAACAGTCGATAAGGCGAGCGCCTGTTTTTTACAAAATAAAATAAAATAAATACAAATGAAAAGTTGGATAAATATAAACGCGGATTCTGATTTCAGTATCCATAACATTCCATTTGGTATCTTCTCTGTGAATGGAGGAGGAGTTAGAATGGGAACTGCAATAAGTGATAAAGTACTCGATTTAAGAGCAGCAAATGAATTAGGAGTTTTTGAAGGGATAGATGTTCCAGCAGAGGTTTTTGATAATAAATTCATTAATGATTTTATGGCTTTAGGAAAGTCTATTACCAATGCAGTAAGAGAACGTATTCAATCAGAACTGTGCAATGAATCTAGTGTGTTAAAGGATAATCCAAATACATTCTATGAGCAGTCAAGAGTGACGATGCACTTACCTGTAGAAGTAAGGGATTATACGGATTTCTATAGTAGTATTGAGCACGCTACCAATTTAGGTATCCTATTCAGAGGGCCTGAGAATGCTTTAATGCCAAACTGGAAACATCTACCAGTTGGATATCATGGTAGAGCATCTTCTATTATAGTAAGCGGCCAGTCTGTCCACAGGCCAGTTGGTCAAACTAAGCCACCAGAAGGAGATCCTGTATTTGGTCCTTGTAAATTACTTGATTTCGAATTAGAAATGGCTTTTGTGATTGGTAAGAAAAGTGATCTAGGAAATAGGATTACTACGGATAAAGCTGAAGAGTATATTTTTGGAATGGCACTATTCAATGATTGGAGTGCTAGAGATATTCAGAAGTGGGAGTATGTGCCTTTAGGACCTTTCTTGGGTAAAAGTTTTGCTAGTTCTCTAGCGCCATGGATTGTTACAATGGAGGCGTTGGATTATTTCAGAGTTAGTGGTCCAGTCCAAGAACCGAAAGTTTTAGAATATCTTACTTATGAAGGGAATCAGAATTACGATGTAAATCTAAAAGTAACTATAGCTCCTGAAGGAGGTGATGAAACTGTAATATCCGAGTCTAATTACAAATTTATGTATTGGAATCAGTTACAACAGCTTGCCCATCATACGGTAAATGGATGTAATGTGAATGTAGGTGATCTCATGGCGTCAGGTACAATCAGTGGTAAAGATGAGCACTCTTATGGCTCATTATTAGAAATAACTCAGGCGGGAAAGAAGACATTGAAATTGAATGGCGGGGAAGAACGGAAGTTTATCCAAGATAATGATTCAGTGACAATGAGAGGTTTTTGCTCTAAAGATGGAAGAAGAGTAGGTTTCGGAGAAGTGACCGCTAAGATACTGCCAGCTAAATTGTAAACATGATAGATCATAAAAACAAGAGAATCGGATTTTTATTGGAACGCACAACTAGGATTGCTAAGTTGAGCTTTACCAAGGCGTTCAAAAACTTGGGTGTTGATATTACTCCTGAGCAATGGATTGTCATTGATACGGTCAATAAAAATGGAACAATGTCCCAAAAATCAATTGGGCAGTTAAGTTTCAAAAATGCTCCTACAATATCCAGAATCATAGATAATCTAGTCAAAAAAGGATTGGTAGATAGGATTGGTGAGGAAGGAGATAGGAGAAAGACGTCAATAAGTATTACTAAAGAAGGTGGTAAATTGATTGGTCGTTGTCAAGCTGAAGTAGATAGGTTGAGAAATCTTTCTTGGGAGGACCTTTCCGATTCTGATTACGAAGACTTTACAAGAATCCTAGACAAAATATTTGAGAATTTTGATGGGTATGAATAATAGTATATGATTATTTATAGTGTTAACGTTAGATTTATATTATTGATTAATATAAAGAACATTGATGCGTTTTGTAAGGCTCGTCATATATAGATAGAGCTTTTAAGCATATATGGAAGTAAATTAGTTTGCTAGTTTATTGAATTTGAATTATATTTGCGTAGGCAACAGTTGTTAAGGCAATGAAATTATTCAAAACAAACAACTTTATTCATTTTATTCACTTAATATTATTAATTAATGAATCATCTAACACAAGAACCTAAAGTACAGGCTCAAAATACTGATATAATGCCAATCAATGGCACAGACTATATAGAGTTATATGTAAGCAACTCGAAGCAAGCGGCATACTATTATAAGACAGCGTTTGGGTTTCAAAGTTTGGCATATGCAGGACTAGAGACCGGAGTAAAGGACAGGGAGTCATATGTAATTGTTCAAGATAAAATAAGATTAGTATTCACGACTCCATTGCGTAGTGGTTCTGATATTGGAAAACATATCGATGCTCATGGTGATGGTGTGAAGGTAAATGCTCTATGGGTAGAAGATGCAACTAAAGCATATAATGATGCTGTAAGTAGAGGTGCGAAATCATACATGGAACCGAAAATCGAAGAAGATAAAGATGGTAGAGTTGTAAGATCTGGCATCTATACTTATGGAGAGGTTGTACATATGTTTGTAGAAAGAAAGGACTATAATGGTACTTTTTTGCCAGGATACGAGAAGTGGGCGCCAAGATATGAAGCAGAACCTACAGGGTTAAAATTTGTTGATCACATGGTAGGTAATGTGGAAATGGGCGATATGAATAAATGGGTCAAATTCTATGAAGACGTGATGGGATTTAAGCAGATTCTTTCTTTTGATGATAAGGATATTTCAACTGAATTCACGGCACTTATGAGTAAAGTTATGAGTAATGGGAACGGAAGGATTAAATTTCCGATCAACGAACCAGCAGAAGGTCTAAAGAAGTCTCAAGTTGATGAATATCTTGAGTTTTATGAAGGCGCGGGAGTACAACATGTAGCATTAAATACTGATAATATCATAGAAACAGTAACAGCCCTTAGAGATAGAGGTGTAGAGTTCTTGAATATTCCTTCTACTTATTATGACACATTACTAGACAGAGTAGGAGAGATAGATGAAGATCTCAAACCTTTGAAAGATCTAGGGATTTTAGTAGATCGAGACGATGAGGGATATCTATTACAGATATTTACTAAAACTGTGAACCCTAGACCAACAATGTTTTTTGAAATCATCCAGAGAAAAGGAGCAACATCATTTGGGAAAGGAAACTTCAAGGCATTATTCGAGGCAATAGAGAGAGAACAAGAACTTAGAGGGACATTATAGTTGAACCTACAAAGTTGAATTTATAGCACAATCATTAGTTTGGTTGTGCTTTTTTATGTTTTAATAGATTGATAATCAGTGTTTACTGAATTTTATTGTATGGGTAAATGTAAACAATAGTGAGTATATGTTGTGGGTGAAGGATGTGTTATGCTCTATGTTTGTATTATAATAATATTACAAGTTAGAATATTGATATTCTGATTTAAACCCTAAAACATAAAAGATGAGAAAATTTTTACTTTTTGGAATGCTATTAATTACGACTAGCATATTTTGTCAAATTCCTGATTCAATTGGCATAACATTACCGTGGGATTCAATTTATGTTGAGAGCTATAGTTCAAGTACTGGAGCTATTCCAACTTCCTCAAATGCGTCTATTATAATTCAAGAGCCTGCTGTAGGTTATCTTATTGAGAATAATGATACTACAGAGATGATCGTGTTTTACCCTATTTTGGATTTTGGGTCGGGTGTCGAATATAATTTTGTCCAAAGTATAAAAGTAGATGACGCATTTACACTTTATACAGGATCAGATGTGATTATAACATATGATGAACTACCAATACAGTTGGCAGTTGAAGATTTAATACTAGATGCAGATCCAACTCAGACATATTCATTCGACCCAAATGATGAGTCACTTACAGTTATAAATTATGATGCATCATACCTTAATCAAGGTAATTACAAAGTGTTTGTCTATAATCATAATGATAGATCTGTTGGAGAAGTAAATGTAACAGTAACGGACTGTGAGGATTATGCAGTTATTGATGTGCCAGCTACAGCAACAGTTGAGTTTGATGGAGAATCTTTAATTGCGCTTACGACAGAATTGTTAGGTATCAATATATTTTATCCTTGCGCGGAACAATATGATATTGTGTTAAAGCACAATACATTTGAAAATGTGGTTTCTTCAAGTTTCATAGGTGAGACTATTAATGTAGAAGTTGTTTTTAATGGAGTTGTACAGCCAGAGAGTATATTAGTAAGTATTACGGGTGAGGGTGCAGAAACTATACCTATGTATATAGAAGAAAAGACATTTACCGCGGGAGAAGAAATAACATTAGACGTATGGTCTGATCAGCTTGATGGATTACTTTCATTTCAATTAAGGTTGAATTTTGAAAATGCACAAATCTTGGATCTAACTGAAGGTAGTCAATTTGATGATGTTCCTCACAATATTTTTAATAACGACAAAACTATCAACTCACTATGGATTCCATTTGATGTTCAGCCTATTGATGTTGCATCGAATGAGACATGGTTTACAATTACAGTTTTGCCTAGTGTAGATGGGAGTACTTTTGATATTTTTACTACGGGCAATGATCCTTGGAGTGAGATTGTAATAGAAGATTCATTAGATATTACTGGAATCACTGCGGATTTTAATTTTGAGATTGAAGAACGCAATTTTCTTGTTTCTAATGTAGAAGTCGAAAATAATAAACTACTAATACATAATAATCCAACTGTGGACAGACTAGTAGTAAGTGGATTTACTCAAGATATGAATATCTCTAAAATCTCAATTTTGAGTTTTGATGGGAGTCTAGTAATGGTTAAGCCATTTGATAAGATGGAAACTAAAGTAGATTTGGATGTGACAACTCTACATCCTGGAGTGTACTTCTTGAACCTAGATGGCGCTAATCCACAAACAATCAAATTTGTAAAAATGTAAAAATACATGTATAAATAATTGCGCTCACGACGAATCGAATCGGCTTGTGTACTTACTAAATTCTTCACGGAAAAATGGTTGGTATCCAGGTCGATTTTTTTTGTTTTACTTGTATCTTAAGACAATATGTTACAGAATTGACTTTATTAAGTACTTTATAGTTTAAGCGTTCAGTTATTAGATTATATTTATTATTCTTTAAGATAGGGGAAACCATCTCCTTAAACGATATATAGTAGAATAAGAAAATTAATTTATAACAAATGCTCGATCTTTCATCCCTTCAGTATAGTTCAGAATATCCTGGCGTAACAGCTATTATATTTACTGTGCTTTGTTCAGTTTTGTTAGGGATTTTGATTGCATTTACCTACGAAAAGACGAGTCGAGATGTTGATAGGCCTGATAATTTTCTGCAGGCATTGATATTAGTGACGGTTGTGGCCGCTATGGTTATTCAAGCGATTGGTGATTCATTAGCTAGAGGGTTAGGGATGATAGGAGCATTGTCAATTATCAGGTTTCGGACTACGATCCAAGATCCAAGGAATATAGTATTTATGTTTGGATCTATAGCGGTAGGGATTTCTTGCGGGGTTATGGGTTTTACGATAGCTATTTTTGGAACAATTGGATTTTGTTTGACAGCCTTTTTGTTAAGGTTTTCATCTTTTAGTGAAAAGGAAAAACTTTTTGGGGATTTAAAGATCAAATTTTATAAGGTAGACGGAAATAGAAAAGCCCTAGAGGATGTGTTGAAAAAACATTGTTCTAGTTTTGCAGTTATGAAAAAGGAGTATGGAACGGGAACGGGAAAAAAATCTAACCTTATTATTTATGACTATCGAATAAAGTTGAAAGACTCATATGCTGCGCAAGAATTAGTAGATGAACTAGATGATTTATATGGCATAGTTGTAGGGAATCTTACTATTGAAAATAAAAAAACAGTTACGATATAACTAGAATGAAAAGGTATAACTTTATATATATAGTTGGGTTTTTGATGCTGTGCTTGTTAGGCTACATGGCACTGACTATACAGTCGGAGTCTGCGTTTTTCTACGGATTTGCAGAGAATAAGCAAACAGAAATTAGCCATAATAGAAGTGTTCTAGTATCAAAGATACATGTCAAAAACGGGCAAGAAATTAAAAAAGGGGATTTACTTCTAGAGGTGTTTGATGAAGCTATTGATCTTAAGATTGGTGAGTTGCAAATTGAAAAAACAACAGTAGGCGTAAACAGCCAATCAAAAATTCAAGAAGTTAAGAATAAAATAAATCAAATACAAACATCAAGAGGTGCTGATATAAGAGAGCTTACGAGTGAGATAATAGAACTAGAAAAAGAGATTGCTCAAAATGAATCACTTTATGATGGACTGAAAACTATACGTAAGAACAAAGAGAACTATGAATCCCCTGATAATATTAAATTAGGGTTTCTCAAAGAGAGTCTTCGAAATACAGAGATAGCCTTAAAAAGAGAGGTAAATGAGCAGAATCAATTGTTAACGAGAATAACGAAGCCAGGTCAGTTGAAGTCAAAAAGTATTGATGCTAAACTAGACCACTTTAAAATGATAGAAGAGCACCTATCTATATATGCGCCGTTTGATGGATTAGTAGGGACAATTTCTTGTAAGGAAGGAGAAAATATATCTTCGTATTCTTCCTTATTGGACCTGTATAAGCATAATCCTACGCAAGTAAAAGGTTTCGTCCACGAAAGTATGATTCTAGAAGTTGCAATAGGTGATAAATTGGAAGTTGCTTCGACATTACATCCGAAGATTAAAGTGATTGGAGAAGTAATAGGTCTGGGGTCTAGAATAGTAGAAATACCAGAGAGATTAAGAAAAATGGCAGATTTTAAAACCTATGGACGAGAGGTTGTTATAGAAATTCCTTCTGATAATCAATTTCTTCAAAAGGAAAAAGTTCTTCTTAATATATCAAACGATTCATCAATAAAGAGTTCGTTTGGTGGATTATTTTCGTCTAAACGTGGGGAAACAAGAGAGTTTGCAAAACCAACAAAAAAAATAGATTAAGAATGGGGACCATATTCCCATACCGTGGTATTCGTACGCTATTGATTTTTATTTTCATTAGTTGGACAGTCATTGGGATCTCTCAATTGTCGAGTACGACGACAGAAGTCTTAGCTAGGTATGGCCTAAATAAAGAATCATTACCATATTCTTCCAATCTCAATTTCTTGCAAAATAAAGCGGGAAGAATTCCAATAGTAGAAAGCTTTGAATTTAGGACTGAAACAGATGAGTTTGTTTTTGATCAACAGGAATATCTGCTAAGATTTGACTTGAATAGTAGCGATGAAAGGAAAGCATATGATCGTGTTTTAGCAACAAATAAGCAATTATATAGCCTTATGCAAGAGGAGTATTTGAGCGATTTGATTGAAAAAGACTATCAAGTGATAGTTGAATATTACTTTGATCTGTCGGAATTGGGTTTAGTTAAGCAGAGTCTTTCAATAGTAAAGGATAAAGAGACTGTTCTAGCTAAGTTACTATCAAATTCCGATGAAGTAGACATTAATAATTGGTTATCTAATCAAAATGACATTATTTCTTTAGTTACAGATTCAGTTAAATTAGAACAATCATTGTCTAATACAAGGTTATTGATTTTTGGAGACGAAGGAGAATTTAGAAATATAGACTGCACTGATTTTATTTCGATAGAGAAGATAAGAGAAGTTATTGATACATACCGGGTAAATAGCTCAAGTACAATTTCTTCGAAAATAGCTTCTGTAGAAGAGGATATGGCAAAAGCAGAATATGAATTAGAAGAAGCGGAGACTAATAAATGGCTGCAATATTTACAAGTAAGGTATCAATCTGACAATGATATAGCATTCCAGAAAGAATTGACATTCAGTAGTAGTATAAATATCCCTACAAAGTCTACCAATAAGGTAAAACGGAATGAAGCGGCGCTTGAAGTGTGGGACAAAAAATATGATCGTATACTTGAACAGGAAAAGAACTCTCGAACTTTTGCTTCAAATATTATCAAATTGGAATCATCAATAGTTCAATATTACACATTAGTAAAAATGATTGATGACCAGAGGTTAGAAGAGACCTATGAAAATTACTTGTCGATAGGCGGCGTGTCCCCAATGACTCTTCTAGGGATTCAAAAGAATATAAATAGATATAAATCCAAACTTTTGGATGCGAAAAAGGGAATATATGAAGTGTATTTGGAGCTAATAGGAAATTCTTTATTGCTTGTGAAAGAACCAAGAAGGAATTTTCTTACAAATAATCTTGAATTGATAAAATAAAATCAGGCCTTAGATCATTATATTGACATAGTTGATTAATGAAAGAGTAGCCTTTGTCTTAAATGACAAGAGCTATTCTTCTTTTTTAAGGAGGTTAGCAAATATTTTCAGCAACTTTTTATTGAGACAGGGGACAAAATTAAATAAAAAAAGAGTCAACCACGTTTGGAAGACTCTTCTTTTTTTCGGCTTGTTTAGTTGCCAAATTAATATGGGAAACAATGTATACCAAGACTTTACCAGAGTCTCAATAATTTTTTAAGGTGTGTTTTAAGTTCGTAACTGTTCTCATTATCAGTTACATATCTAGTAATGCAATTTTGTTGCCAAATATTCAGGATGGCTTAAAAATTATGCTTTTAATTTGTTGCAACATATGTAAAGTGCTGAAAATGAATTTTTTGCATTTAATTTTTATTTCTTTTTATTATTTATGCAGGCGTTTTAAATTTTAAGATTGGAGCATTGGAAGATATATATGTTAGTTTGTTGCTGTTTATTAAGTGTTATAATTTGATATTTAAATTTTTTGTTAGAATCAAAAACTTAATAATATATTGCGACTAATATTGATTTAAGAAAATAATTACAATAATTATAAATGAAAAAAATATTAATACTTTCAGCTTTCGCGATTATTACTTTTTCGTGTGCTGATAAAAAAGCAAAGACATCCGGTGTTGACGGGAGGAAAGTATTTAAACAGAATTGCGTTGTTTGCCACGGATTAGATGGTAAATTAGGTGCTAATGGATCGAAAGATCTCGCATTATCAAAAATGTCCTTAGATGAGAGGAAAGCCATTGTTAAAAATGGAAAGGGTGCTATGTTTGGATTAGGTTCTTTGTTAAGTGCTGCTGAGATAGAAGCCGTTGCGCAATACACACTTAAGCTCAAATAGTAAATATGATTATCGCAGGTGTCATGTCAGGGAGTTCTTTGGATGGGCTGGATGTTGCATTTGTAGACTTTAATGGTCACGAATGGTCTATCGTAGATGTTGTCGGATTGACGTATTCTGAAGAATGGGAAGATCGCTTGAGGACATACCACGCACTTTCTGCGACAGAATACATTGCTTTCAAGTATGATTATGCGCATTATATTGGTAGGAAATTAAAGTCTGCGTTTGATGATTCAAAGATTAATGTTGATTATATAAGTTTTCATGGACACACGTTAGTTCATGATCCTGATGCAGGGTATACAGAGCAGATAGGAAATGGGGGCATTATAGCTGGCGTCACAGATGTTTCTACGATTACAGACTTTAGATCTCAAGATGTGGCACTAGGTGGAGTGGGGACACCATTGGCTCCATTCTTAGATGTAAATTACATGAGTGGATATGATTATTATCTGAACTTAGGAGGTATAGCAAATATCACTTCCATATCCGACAGTTCTATTCTAGCGTATGATATTTGTCCATGCAATCAAGTTCTCAATTATTATAGCAACCAAATAGGATTTCCTTATGATGATAAGGGCGCCTTCGCGATGAAAGGTAAATTTATTCCAGAGCTTCCATCCTACTTTTCTAGATTTGATTATTTCCAACAATCCCCTCCTAAATCACTAGATAATAATTGGATAAGAGAAGTTTTTATTGAAGGAATTCCGGATGCGAATCCAGAAGATATACTTCATACATATTGTAAATGGATGGCTGGCTGCATAGCTGATCAAGTTGATGAATCGTCAGAATCTAAACTATATAGCACTGGTGGTGGGTCACTGAATACATTCTTTATGTCTCTTCTTAAAAAAGAATTAGCGGTTAAGAATTGTGAGCTCATAATACCTAGTAGAGAAATGATAGATTTCAAAGAAGCAATTTTGATGGCCGCTTTAGCTAAGAATTATTTAGAAGACAAAACAAATGTGTTGGCCAAAGTTACCGGAGCATCAAGAGATAGTATTGGTGGGGCCTTATATAAAGTGTAAGGACTTAGTTGTCTTTGCTAAGTTCAATTAAAGTAATTTCTGGTCTCATACCAACTCTTCCGGGCCATGCAAGAAACCCAAATCCACGATTAACATATAAGTATTGATCAAACTCCTCATACAAACCCATCCAGCGACTATATCTATATTTCACTGGACTCCATTTGATTCCTAAGAAGTTAATGCCAAACTGCATGCCGTGTGTATGACCAGCAAGTGTCAAGTGAATCTTTTTTTTGTGTTTCAATACATGATGATCCCAGTGCGTGGGATCATGGCTCATTAATATGCTAAATTCGTGATCGGACACTTCTTCTAGTGCCTTAGTTAGGTTTCCTTTTTTGGGGAAAGGTCCCGCTCCCCAGTTCTCTACGCCAACCAGACGGATAGAGTCTCCGTTTTTTGATATGATCTTTGAGGTGTTATTCATTATCTCAAAACCCATTCTCTTATGCTTATTGTTGAAGTCTGTAAGGTAGGCTGTCTTTGATACATGATCTCCTTTCGGAATTCTATACATGCCATAGTAATCATGATTTCCCATAACAGAATACATACCAAAAGGCGCATTTAGATTTGCAAATGTATCAATATATGGATCGATTTCATTTTTATTGGAATTGACTAAATCTCCAGTGAATAGTATCATGTCGGCTTTTTGTTCCATGATAAGATCGATCCCTTTTCTAACTTGCTCTACACTATCAAAAGTGCCAGAATGTATATCGGAAATTTGGATAATTTTGAAACCAACGAATGAACCTGGAAGATCTGGAAATTTTAGTTTGATCTTATCAACTGTATATCTATATTTTCCAACAGTCATACCATAGAGCATGCTTAGGAATGGAATTGCTGCAAGAATTCCTGAGGTTAAGGTGATTATTATATTTCTTGATGGAATACCAGAATTACCTTTTAGATCTTCAGTAGTAATAGCGAAGTGGCGGATTGCTCCAAATGCCAGACGCCCTATATCTTGTGTAAGTAATAATGTAGAAAAAATAATTTTACCTACAAAAACAGCAAATCCAAATCCAAGAAGCAGATTGGTTGAAAGAGGTCTCACTCCACTTTTGAATCTTCGAAGATCTTGTGATACTTTATAAAATCCGGCTAATACGATAGCACTAATGGCCCAGTAAATAGAACAAAAAAAAGACTGAGCTGTCGTCAAACTGCTCAGTCCATAAAATGTATATATATCGAATCCTAGATAAATGATCAATAGTAAAACTAAAAACCCCAATCTTGACATTGTATTTACTCTTTATTAGTTAAGATTCATTATTGTTAGCTTCCGCTTCTGCCTTTGCGTCTGCTTTTGCTTTTGCTTTCAATTCCATTCTTGACGGTTCACCATAAGGCCTTTTACCGATCAATCTCTCAACATCAGATTTTAATAATACCTCGTTTTCTAATAGTGCATTCGCTAAAGCATTTAATTCCTCTCTTTTTGCAGAAAGTAATTCTTGAGCTCTTTTGTATTCATTGTCTATCATCAATCTTACTTCTTGATCAATCATAGTTGCAGTATCATCAGAGTAGGGTTTATTGAACTGGTCCTGAGACATTCCATGGAATGATACATTCCCTACTTTTTCATTCATACCATAAACTGCAATCATAGAGTAGGCCATCTTAGTTACTTGATCAAGATCAGATTGAGCTCCAGTTGATATCTTGTCAAATACGATCCTCTCAGCAGCTCTTCCTCCCATAGTCATACACATTCTATCTAGTAGTGCTTCTGTACGGGTGATGTATTCTTCTTTTGGTAGATATTGTGCATATCCCAATGTGCCTACACCTCTTGGTACGATTGTAACTTTTACCAAAGGACTAGCATGTTCTAAGAACCAACCACAAATAGCATGTCCCGCTTCATGATACGCTATGATTTTTTTCTCACTTGGAGAAATCAACTTATTCTTTTTCTCAAGACCGCCTATTACTCTATCGAGTGCATAGTTGAAATCATCCATGTCGACTGCTTTCTTATTTCTTCTTGCAGCTATTAGTGCAGCTTCATTACATACATTCGCTATCTCTGCACCTGCAAATCCAGGAGTCATTTCAGCAAGTGTATCTGCTTCCATATCTGGGCCTGTCTTGATGTTTTTTAAATGCACTTTGAATATCGCCTCTCTTCCTTGTAAGTCAGGTCTATCTATACCAATTTGACGATCAAATCTTCCAGGACGCAGTAATGCTCCATCAAGAATGTCAGGTCTGTTTGTTGCAGCCATTAGAATTACACCTTTATCAGTGCTAAATCCATCCATTTCTACGAGAAGTTGGTTTAGAGTGTTTTCTCTTTCATCGTTTCCACCTTGTACAGCTCCTTTACCTCTTGCTCTACCTATAGCGTCTATCTCATCAATGAATACGATACATGGCGCTTTTTCTCTAGCTTGTTTGAATAGATCTCTTACTCTAGAAGCTCCTACACCAACGAACATTTCTACGAAATCCGATCCTGATATAGAGAAGAATGGGACAGCTGCTTCTCCAGCGACAGCTTTTGCTAATAATGTCTTACCTGTTCCAGGAGGGCCTACCAAAAGAACTCCTTTTGGTATTTTTCCACCAAGAGAAGTATATTTCTTTGGGTTTTTCAGGAAATCTACAACTTCCATAACTTCCTCCTTTGCTTCGTCGAGCCCTGCAACATCAGCGAATGTTACGTTAACCTTCCCGCTAGTATTATCAAATAAAGTAGCTTTAGACTTACCGATATTAAATATCTGCCCGCCAGGGCCACCAGCTCCACCACTCATTCTTTTCATTATGAATAGCCATAAGCCTATCAATAGTACAAATGGAAGAATCCAACCAATCAATGGGGCATACCAGTTTGTTTTTGATTCCGCAATAACATCTAGATTGATTTTATTATTATCCTTCAGTGCCTGTATTCGATCGTAGAAATAAGATATCTCACCAATTTCATATTTGAAATGTGGATGCAACTCACTATATTCTACTGTTCCTAAATCTTCATATCTTCCAGATTCTACAGCTTCTTTAGTAAGCTTGATGTTTGCTACGGATTTATTGACAACTGTTACTGTTTGTACATCTCCAGCAATAGCAATTTTTTCAAACTGACCCTGACTTATATCTTTAGTCTGTATAGACATTGCCGTTATCATCTGAATAGCAATCAATACTAATATGATGATTCCGTAGATCCAATACGAATTGAAATTCAGCTTCTTTGGTCCGCCGTTTTCCTTGTTATTATTTTCATTCTCCATTTATAATCGACTCTACTACTTCTTTTTAATAATTGTATTTATTCTAATACTTATATTTTCCACTACTTATAATAGATAGGAACAGTAATAAGTTTATAGATTTTGGTATTCTGTAAATTCTCCATCACTCCATAGGTCCTCAATGTCATAGAATTGACGTGTTTCTGGATAGAATACATGAACTACAGTTTCGAAATAATCAAGCAATACCCACTTTGATTCTTTCATGCCTTCAAGGTGATAGCATTTCACAGCGATCTCTTTTCTAAGTCTTTTCTTTATGTTGCTGGCTATTGAGCCTACCTGAACTGTTGATTCACCTTCGCAAATGATGAAATAGTTTGCAGGTGAATCCTCAAGTTTATTAAGATCAATCTTAACAATGTTTAGACCTTTTATATCTTGAATAGCATCTATGATTAGATCATTGATTTCTTCAATAGTTGGTGTATCTATTACTTCGCTTTCTTGTACTTTCAAATTATTAGTATTGTTTGATATATAACGTATTGATATACCAAAATGATCAAAATATTAGATAACTGGCTATTTATATAGGTCACAATGCCTACATTCGTCGTCTAACACGTATCAAAGTTAGCAATATTCATGGCAATAGACCTTATGTATATATCATTATGATAGGTAATAATCATATAAGACTTAATCGAGTCAATAGCACCAATAAATATGCTGTTGATATTATTGCAAAAAGCAAACCAATAGAGGGAACTGTCATTTCCGCATCATATCAATATGAGGGGAGAGGACAAATTGGCAGATTTTGGGAGTCAGAGGATGAAAAGAACATTACTTGTAGTACTATTTTAAGGCCCGACTTTCTAGATGCGTCCGACCAATTTCAATTGAATATTGCTATATCTCTTGCTGTTTATGACTTAGTTGATCATTTTATTGACTCAGCAGATGTCAAGATTAAGTGGCCAAATGATATTTATGTCGGGAATAAAAAAATAGCTGGGATCTTAGTCCAGAATTCTCTTGTGGGAAAAATTATAAGTACTGCTATTATTGGGACAGGAATTAATATAAATCAAGAGCACTTTTCGGCGGATATACCTAATCCGACTTCATTAGCTATCGAACTAGGGAAGGAGCAGGATTTAAAGCATATGTTTGCTTGGCTGTTTCGTTTCTTGAACAAGAGGTACTTGCAGTTGAAGAATGGAAAAGTAGTAGGATTACGATCCGAATATCATAAAAACTTGTATAGAGAAGGAAAATGGTCAAGTTTTAAGAATGAAGAAGGTGAGATTTGGGAAGGGATGATCAAAGGAGTGGATGCTTCTGGAAGACTGCAGATAGAAATAAGAAATGGTGAGGTTAAGGTTTTAAATTTTCGTGAGGTTAGATTTGTAATTTGAATTGGGACTTCAGTTCTAAAAAAAAAATACTATTCTTGAGTTTATTAGATTGCGGTTATTTCAATTTTTTTCAGAAAAGTATATACAAAAAAAATAGCCGCTCCCCAGCGGCTATTTTAGCAAATTATAATCCCATGAACATATCTGAGTCGAAGCCATCACTTAATTGTGACTTGTGGATTCGAATTTCAGAATAATAATATATATATAAACAAAACTCAATCGCATTTGTAGATGTCGGAGATTCGTTGTTTAGGAAGTTAAATCTAATCTATGTAAATTCAACTTCCTAACAACTGTATAATCCCATGAACATATCCTAATTATTTTTCTGAAACTTTTTCAGAATGAAGAGAAACACTCAATCTATTTCCTTTCATGATCCAAATATAAGAGCACATTAGGCCTTATGGAATTACACAATACCCGATTTGTTATATATAAATATTTATAATATGATGTAAAAAATGATGTAACTTGTTGATATGTAGTAAAAATAGGAATTTTAATAGGCGAAATTATGTTTAAAACAGATGGTAATTTATTACACTATGATCTAAAATGGACATAAAAAAAGATGATTTTAATCGATTTTATTTCTTCCGCAAGCGTTTTTTGATGAAAAATCAATATCTGCTATAGAGATCTCTGAAAGTAGATGCTAATATTTTATGCTTTCTTTCTAAAATTATGGAGTTTGAGATTAAAAGGAGCCTTAATTAAGTTAACTAGCGAATTTGAAAGATTGATTTTGTCATTTATGATAAATTTCTTCTATTCATGAATACGCTATAATAATTCGACTAACTAAGTGCGTTAGTTTAGGCTTATGTAAATCAATTATTAGAATTGATTGCCCACATCAAGCAAAATCAAGACTTAATAAACAAGTTATATGAAAGTTTAATTAGAATGGACTTTGAAGAGATTCTTCATTTATTACTTTGGTATCCGTGAGTGTTTTCATGAATGCTATTATTGCTTCTTTCTCATAAGAATCTAAGTCAATAGCCGGGATGAAAGAGTCTCGATTAGGTGAGAGCTTACCTCCTGATATATAATGGTCCATGACTTCTTCGAGTGTAGACATACTGCCATCATGCATGTACGGTCCTGTTAATTCAATGTTTCTCAAAGTAGGAGCACGGAAAAAACCATTTTGCGCAGGTCCCGTTATAAGCCCTCTTCCTTTTTCAGCAAAGTCATTTAAGGTGGCTGCTTCTTGTAAGCCATTATTGAAGTAATCATTAGAAGTCATCAAAGGCATAGCATGACAATGTGAACAATGTGCATCATTGAGTGCGCCAGGTAAGTCTAGAAACATCTCTAAACCATCTAGCTCATCATCTTCTAATAATACTTCTCCTCTTAGAAATCTGTCAAATTTTGATTCGAAACTATATATTGTTCTTTCGAATTGCGCAATTGCTTTCGCTGCCAATTCTTTTGTTATTTCTGATTTTTTTTCGATCCCAAAGGCTTTTCGAAACATACTAGGGTAGGTGCCATGTACCTTTAATTTTTTGATAACATTAGGCCAAGTATTATGAAGTTCTACTTCATCTTCAACTGGCAGTAAGGCTTGTTCTTCTAGGGTATTTGATCTTCCATTCCAAAATAGACCATTGTCGTAGAAGCCTGCGTTTAATAAACTCATTGAGCTCAATTGTCCGGGGATCCCGTCGATTCCAACACTCACTGCAAGGTTATCAGTGAATGAGCCTGAAGTTAAGTGACAACTAGAACATGATTGGGTGCTATCAGCAGATAAAATATTGTCATAGAACAAATGCCTGCCAAGCTTAATTCCATCTTCAGTCAGCATATTATCATCTGGAATAGGCATTTCAGGAATAATAGGAACGCTTTGGCCTATTTGTAACACATAAGGAGGAATATTTATTTCAACAGAAATCGGGTCGTACTCAATATCCGTTAGGTCATCATCTTCTTCAGGTGGCGGCGGTGGGGCATCTTCTTCACAGCAAGCAAATACAGCCACTACAAAAAAAGATAAAATCCAATATTTCGACCATTCTATTTTCATACTATATTATACGTTTTAAGTATAGGAATTGTTTTGTGAATAAGACGCTACTATCAATTGTTATTATCAAGCAAAGAAAAATGCTCCATCCTAAACAAATAGAATGAAGCAAATTGTTATATTTTTAATATCAAAATCGCTAATTGACAATAGCATCAATTTTGAAGTTAGTCTTTAGTATCTTACAGAAGCTTTGAGCTTCACTGGATGTCTTGAATTGTCCAAGCATCACTTTGAATAATACCTTATCTCCTTTGAAATCATTCATCACCATGATAGGCTCTATGAAAGTGTTTCTAAGATATAATACTTGTTCATGGGCGTCTGTGTAATCTGTGTATGCTCCAGTCTGGACACGGTAATTTCTTTTTCCTTCCTTTTCTTGATACCTCCTATAGTCATTTTGACTGATTGTCCATGGGTCTTCTTCCTCTACATCTTCTGTGCCATTGATACGTTTCGGAGATTGATTGAAGTCATGTTTGATGATCACTTTGTTTTCAGGAGAATTATGAATCTCGAGTATTCCTATTAAGTCATCGGCTATCATCGTTTGTTCTATGCGTTCCACCATCTTTCCATTAGAATTTAGAATCAAAATAGTCGGTAGATAGTTTACTTCGTATTTATTCTTCATCTGGAAACCTTCCACGTTGTCAATATTAACTTTTATGGATACAAAGTTTTCATTCAGAGCGGTTGATATTCTCTTATCTGTGAATGTTGTCTTTTCCATCCATTTACAAGGTGTGCACCAACTGGCATAGAAATCCATAAATACGAGTTTTCCTTCTGCGCTTGCTTTGGCCAAGGCCTCTTCCACTTTCACATCCATAAATTTGATAGAATTAGTATTAGATGCACTTGCTGGAGCAAATCCTAAAACCATCAATAAGCTAGCAAGTAGAGCTCGCTTCAAATTTGTTTTTATATTTTTCATAACTCACGGTTGTTTGATGTATGATAATTACTGTTCTCTAAGACAATGGGCTATATTGAAGTCGGATTATGTTTTCCTTTCATGTATAACTAATTGACTGTCTGTACTTCAGTATTTGCAAATTGCATACCAACAGTAGTTTTTACGTATTATTTTTATTTTTAATATGAAATTATTTAACTGAAATTATTTAATTGAAAGGCATAAGTGCTTGAAATTTAGATTGGTATGGTGTTCTTGTGTGTTTATATTTTTTTTGTTTTATTTTCCTAAAATAGGATTGTCGGATTATACTTGGTTTCAATTAATAGGCTTCATATAGTTTCTGTATAGAGTATTCTAGAGTTGATGAATGGCTTAGTTGTTTTGAAATGATGTTTGTTGGACCAATAAGCCGAATAGGATAATGCTTATCTTTTCTGATGCGAAGAGGGAAGAGTAGAAACAACAAAAACAAAGATTGATGAGTAATAAAAACACGAGGTGTTAACTAATATTAACATGGGGCTTGAGTTTTTATTTATGAATTTACTATTCTGTGTTGTTTTTCTCAAAACAAAAAAAGCACCTACACAAAGTGCAGATGCTTCTTCTCAAAATATTTTTCGCTTAAAATTAAAATTAAAATTAAAATTAAAATTTCAAATTCAATACCAATTCGAAATCGTCATAGATTGCTTTATCTCCTAAATTATCAAAGAATGAACCTGATCCATATTTGATATCGAAGTCAGTTCTGTTGATTAATACATTAGCTGTAGCACTATCTTTTCCAACTGATGTGTCAAATGTGATTGCTTTTGTTATTCCTTTGATTGTGATGTCAGCGGTTACTGTATATGTACCTGCGCTTTTTTTCTCTTTTACATCTGTGATCTTTAATGTCGCTGTTGGATGATTAGGTACGCCAAAGAAATCATCTGACATTAAGTGACCTTCTAGTTTCTTAGCAGACTTACCTTGCAGGTCAGTACACTTCAACGTATTCATATCTATGATAAATGACCCACCTATCAATTTGCCATGATCAAATGTTAGAGATCCTTCTTTGATTTTTATATCTCCAGAGTGTTGACCTGTTACTTTTTTACCGGTCCATTTGATTGTAGACGTTTCAGTATTCACAGTCTTAGGAGTAGTATGATCAAGACCCGCAGCGGATAGCGAGAAAGAAACTATAGTAAATAGGGCAAATAATAATTTTTTCATTTTTATTTAATTTATGTGTGATTTAAATTGTTGCTTTATATTTGTTGCAACGAATATAATACAATTTTCAGCTTGATTTAGTTTCTAAGTAAGCAATAAAATATATTTGCGCAGCCTACAATACGCGGAAATCCAAATAATGCATTGTTTTCGATCGTAAAATAAGCATCTAAGTCCGTAATTTTGACTTTATGAATACTTTAATAGGTATCTTGCAACTTCGGGGAATAAATTTTCGGTTAGTAAATATACAAAGCTGACAAAATGAGTCGTTATTTTATGAATAAAAACAAATTAACTTTGAAAACTATTATCTCAAGCCTATTTATCTTATTGTGTTTTCTGGGGGCGGATGCACAGACGGAGATAGATAGCACAAAAGAGGAAAAAGCCGCAATTATACAATACAGTCTAAAGCAAAATGACCTAGCTATCAATGATATTGAAATAGATAGAAATAATCGAGTGATTGTATCTACGTCAAAAATGCTTCTTGTAATAGGTAATGCCAATGATGAGCCACTTCAATTTCTAGAAGATACGTATCTAACATGTGCTATAGCTGGAAAGGATAATAAGCTCTACGCTGCGGGTAATAATCACCTTTATATTGTAGGCGAAGGCAGGAAAGTATCTATTGATGATCCTGAAGTCAAAATTGTAGATATTGCCTACTCGAGCGGGAGAATATACTTAGCGACCAATAAAGGACTTTACTCATATATATTGAGTAGTGGAAATTGGAAAAGCTATACGTCTAAGAATAGCAAGCTGAAATCTAATGTTATCAATTTCGTAAGGACAGATGAAAATAAGGTTGTTTGGGTTGGTACAGAAAAAGGATACCTCAAAATAGACGGAGACGATTGGGAGCTTCAAGATAAAAAATACAATGTTCTTAATTCTAGAGGTAATAAGGAAGGTCAATGGATGGTCGCTCAAGGGGATATGTTTTTGATTGATCCATTCAACAGGAAATACGATGTAGGATTAAACGAGGACCTGTATCGCGGTAGTATCAATGACTTCGTTATTGATTCCAAAGGTAGATTATACATGGCGTCAGAAACGTTGATTAGATATAATCCGTACAATGAAGAGATAGAAAAATATGGGGAAGACTTAAAATTACTCAGTCAAAAATGCATTAGCTTAGCATGTGATAAAAACAATAATATCTGGATAGGAACAGAAAGTGCAGGCTTATTTAGAATATTGTTCGACGATATAGCTCAAGAACAACTTTCGGCTTCAATTTTGGTGACAAAAGAAGTTTCTTGTAATGACGGTAAAGATGCTAAATTAAAGGTGTCTGTTTCTGGAGGTGTAAAACCATATAAATATAAATGGAGTAAGTCGGGAATGAAAGGGGCTGCAACGAATGGAGTTGGTCCAGGCTCCTATGCAGTAACCGTTACTGATCGATATGGTTCTTTATATGTATCAGAAGTAACGCTTGGTAATCCTGACGCGATTAGTGTACAATTAGGTGAAGTGAAAAGGGTGACAGGTTTCAATAAAAAAGATGGGACAGCAGAGATCATAGCAAAAGGTGGAACGGGAGTTCTAAATTATAAGTGGTCTAATGGATCTCAAGATGCTAACCTTGTGAAAGCGGCACCAGGAAGATATACTATAACTGTTGCAGATGAAAATGGATGTAAAGAGCAACTTCGCGTAGAGGTTAAAAAAGAAAAATACATTCCAGAGTTAGATATAGCAAAAGTAAATATAGGACAAGCGCTAAGAATCAACGAACTAAGTTTTGATGCCGATAGTACAAATTTAAGATCAGAGAATTTCGAAATACTTGATGAAGTATATGAATTTTTAGTGAAACATTCAACAGTGAAAATCGAAATAGGAGGGCATACAAATACGATTCCCCCACATGAATATTGCGATAAGTTATCTAAAGCAAGAGCAAAGAGTGTCGCAGAATATGTAGTGGACAGAGGAATAGAAAAAGATAGAGTAACATATAAAGGTTACGGTAAGAGAGAGCCAATAACAGAATCAAAATCTTCTTCAGCGAGGAAAAAGAATCAGCGCGTGGAAGTGAAAATATTATCCATGTAGATTTATGCTACTAAAAACAAAAAAGAGCTTCTTACTATAATTGAGTAAGAAGCTCTTTTTTGTTTAGAGGTGTATGTTTTTTATTAAGTGTCAGCTTTGCTGTTCGCCAATGTTTTCATGCTTTGGGGCGGTCTAATCCACTTCACCTTTTCCCATTCTCATCACTTCTATATCTCCTGAGGTGCAATCTAAAACGGTAGAGCCTACTGCTTCTCCAATTCCACCATCCATAAGAAAATCAACTAGGTGTTCGTAAGTATCTTCTATCTTCTCTGGATCGATGAAGTATTCAGTTACATCATCATTATTAAGCGAAGTACTTATAATAGGAGCGTCAAGATAGTCCATAAGTTCTAGTACGATCTTATTGTCAGGAATACGGATTCCAATTTCTTTTTTGTTGTTTTTGAAATATTTAGTAACGAAGTTGTTTGCATTTAGTATGAAAGTATACGGCCCAGGTAAATACCGCTTCATCGACTTAAATATATGATTAGAGTAGGGGAGTGTGAAATCAGCTACAGTCTTGATGTCTTTGCAAATAAGAGAGAGCTTCGCTTGCTTCTCCTTTTTTCCTGAGATTTTAATGATACGTTCAATACTCGCTTTATTGGTCATTATGCAACCCATAGCGTATACCGTATCTGTAGGAAATATAACTACAGCCCCTTTGTTCATTTTATCCGCTATCATTTTTATATCTCGTGTATCTGGATTGTCTGTTCTTAATATTACTCGTTGCATGATTTGAGAATTTAGTTTTATTAAATAATGTCACAAATGAATTGGTAAAGTGATGTGTCATTCTTAATCTATTTTATTACCATTAGAAATGATAATCTTACTTATTTACAATTGCTTCTAAATCGTTAGTTACAAATATAGGATTGTTTATTTTATTGATTTCTAAAAAAGATAAAAACCCTTAGCATCTTTTTCGACAGTTAGGCTTCTATGATATGTGTGTGTCTTGTAATTTGTAACAATAATGACCTAGTCACAGAAAGTCGTAAAATAAATATTGCAAGAGTAACAGTTTAGTTTTCCTAGTTTGGTTTTCGTGGGTATATTGATGTAATATAATTCTTGCCTATTCGGATTTTAATACTAAATGTGCATTTTCTATTTTTGGGTTTCCTTTTGATTGATTCTGTATAACCAATCCCAATTCTTTATCCTTTCTTTGTACTCTGATTAATACATCAAATGGAACAACAAAAAAATACAACATATGTCACCGCTATATTGCCACTCGCAATACCAAAGACGTATACCTATGCTGTTCCGGCTGAAATGGTCACGGAGGTCGAGTTTGGCAAGCGGATAGAAGTACCATTAAAGAATAAACTTTATTCTGCATTAATAGTGAAAGTTGAGCAGAATCTATCACTGACTTACAAGACAAGAAGTATAGTGTCTGTCATTGACGATGAACCTATTATTCATTTTTATCAATATGAATTTTGGACTTGGATGGCTAATTATTATGGCTGTACGATTGGTGAGGTAATGCATGTAGCACTACCTGGAGGATTGCGATTAAGTAGTGAAACGAAGCTACTTATACACGATGATTTTAATGATGACATGACGGATCTTACTGATTCTGAATATCTTGTTGCTGAAGCATTGACGATAAGAAACGTACTTACTATTGAAAAAGTAAAAGATATTCTCGAAAAGAAAACCGTTTATCCACTTATAAGATCACTTCTCGATAAGAAAGTAGTAAAGCTCAAAGAAGAGCTTATAGCTAAATACAAGCCTAAGAGAGTAGGATTTATGGCTTTAGCTGATTATTATGAAGAAGATCGATCACGTCTATCTGAAGCTTTCGATAAGATCAAAAAATCTGATCACCAGACGAATGCGATGTTGGCTTTTGTAAGTCTATCAAGAGGTGCTATCGAAGTGCCTCGCTCTTCAGTGTATGAGATGAGTGGAGTCGCTATCAGTGTGCTCAAAGCCATAGAGAAAAAGGGTATCATAGAGCTATATGACAAAGAGGTAAGTCGACTAATTTATGAATCAGCGGATGGTGAATTGCCAACATTGTCAGAAGAACAAGTGCGTGCACTAGAAAAAATAAACGACTTCTTCTCAGAAAATAAAATTGCACTTCTTCATGGAGTAACTGGATCTGGAAAAACGAGAGTTTTTATGGATCTGATAAGGGATACTATAGAGGCAGGAAAACAAGTGCTTTATCTTCTGCCAGAAATAGCACTGACTACTCAGATCGTATCTAGATTGAAACATATATTCGGCGAGGATGTTGGGATATTCCACAGTAGAATGAATAATCACGAAAGAGTAGAACTCTGGAAAGATGCACTCATAGGCAAGAAGATCATACTTGGGGCTAGATCGAGTCTCTTTTTACCATTTCCTAATCTTGGGCTCATTATAGTGGATGAAGAGCATGATCCATCATACAAACAATCAGACCCGAACCCAAGATACAATGCAAGGGATGCGGCGGTATATCTTGCTCAAAAAGTGGGTGCTAAAGTAATCCTAGGTTCTGCAACACCGAGTATGGAGAGCTACCTTAATGCCGAAGAAGGGAAATATGGATTAGTAGAAATGATGCAGCGACATGGAGGTGTGTCAATGCCCGAGATTGAAGTAGTAGACATTGGTGTAGCAAAGAAAAAAGGCCTGATCAATGGATTTTTCACCCACCACTTAATAGAAACGATAAGAGTAGCATTAGTGAACAAAGAACAGATTCTTCTCTTCCAGAATAGGCGTGGATATTCCCCTCAGCTTACATGTAATACATGCGGATGGAAAGGAGAATGTGCTAACTGTGATATCACGCTAACTTACCATAAGTACTTCGATGAGTTGAGGTGCCACATATGCGGATATCGAAATAAGAACCCCCATGCTTGCCCGGATTGTGGTAGTGATGGATTAGAAGAAGTAGGATTCGGTACAGAAAAAATCGAAGATGAAATTATGAAAATCTTCCCAGAAGCCAAGGTGAAGAGAATGGACTACGACACAGTACGAAAGAAGAATTCTTACGAAAAGATACTAGAGGATTTTGGTAGTAGAGAGATAGATATTCTAGTGGGGACACAGATGATAACTAAAGGCTTGGATTTTGATAACATTGCTGTAGTTGGTGTGATCAATGCGGATTCTACTTTAATGTTTTCTGATTTTCGAGCGGGAGAAAGAGGCTACCAACTCCTCACCCAAGTGGCAGGTCGTGCAGGTCGTAGAAAAAAACAAGGAAAGGTAATCATACAAACTTATCATCCAGATCACCCAGTAATACATGAGATCGTAGATAGTAATTATCAAAGACTATTTCGACGAGAGTCGGAGGAGCGAAAGCGATTTGTGTATCCTCCATATTTCAGGATGATCAATATCCAACTAAAGCATAAGAAGCCGCAAGTTGTAGCGGATGCTGCTAGATACATGGCTATTGAACTTAAAAAGATCCTAGGCAATAGAGTCATAGGCCCAGCAGAACCAAGTATCCCAAGAACCAAAGGATACTACCGTCAAAACATCACAGTAAAAGTAGAAAAGAAAGCGAAATCGATTAATGTGGCAAAGTCTCATGTCTTGCATCAAAAAGCAATGCTTAGGACTTCAGATGGATATAAATCTGTAGGTGTTAAGATTGATGTGGATCCGTATTAGGTTTTATTTTTATGTTTTGGCTAGTTGATGGTTAATAATCGATTTCATATGATCATGCACTAGTAAATTATATACGTATTGCACATACGGCTTTAGTTTATGATAGGACTAGAAATTAAAGGAATTGAAGTGTTTTTGTATACGATATTGTAAGTATAGATATCTTGTTATTAAAGGGAAGAAGGACAAATAGTGAATAAGTATTTTTGTATTATATCCTTAAGTTAGATATTTTAAAAAATGCCGTTCAAATCCACAACAATTAAAGGCAATTCACATTTAATTCTTTACTCAAAGTATAATTACTAATTTTGCCAATGAAATGCAGAAAACCGTAGGAGTCATAGGATCAGGAAGTTTTGGAGTCACGATAGCAAAGTTGTTGATAGAAAATGTCAATGTATTGATGTTTACGCGACGAGACTCTGTGATGGAAGCCATTAATGAACGTCAACATTATATGGGTATAGATACCCATGGTAAGATTACTGCGGTGAATGATCTTGCATACATATCAGAGCAATGTGAGGTTATAATGCCTGCGATTCCTTCTTCTAGTTTTCGGTCTGTTATGAAAGCAATAGCTCCGTATGTTGGGCCTGAGCACATTATGATTCATTGCACGAAGGGGCTTGATGTCACTACTATCTCTGATAAGCGATTAGCCAATGAATCCTTCACAAGAAAGGACGTGTATAGTATGTCAGAAGTAATCATGGATGAGACCACTGTGATCAGAATAGGATGTATGTCTGGGCCTAATCTAGCAAAAGAGATATTAGCGGGGCAGCCGGCGGCGACTGTAATAGCTTCAGAATTCAAAGAGGTAATACGAATTGGCCAGAAGATATTGAGTAGTAGTAAATTCTCAGTATTCGGCAGTTATGACCTCAAAGGTGCTGAACTCGCAGGTGCCTTCAAAAATATAATCGCTATAGGGTCAGGAATCCTTGGAGGGTTAGAAATGGGTAAAAACATGCAGGCTGCATTGATTACAAGAGGCTTAAGAGAGATGATTCAGTTTGGGAAATCTATGGGAGCGGATAGTAAATCTTTTCTTGGTACTGCTGGTATAGGGGATCTTATCGCAACAGCTACCAGTGAAAGCTCGAGAAATTACTCATTCGGTAAGAAACTTGCCTCTGAAGGCGGAACTTCCGACCAAATAATAAAATCAATAGGTGAAGTTGTAGAAGGTGTAAATACCTTAAAAATCATCTACCTACTCGCTAAAAAAGAAGAGCTCCAACTCCCGATTACTACGATGCTTTATAGAGTCATTTACGAAGACTATCCAGTGGAAAAGGCATTGCGTCTCCTTATGACTTACAACTATGCACCTGACGTAGATTTTCTATAATTCACAATATTTAAAACTCTAATACTTTGACCTCTATCTATGATCGATTAGGCGATGAAAATCTCCAACTTCTAGTTGATAATTTCTACAATGAAGTATTGGCGGATTCTAGGATTTCTCATTTGTTTCAAACGGAAATAGAGACAGTTAAGAGTAAGCAGTTTATGTTTTTATCTCAATTTTTAGGTGGTCCTCCAAGATACGCCGAGACTTATGGTCATCCCAGGATGAGGATGCGTCATATGCCTCATAAGATTGATCAGACAGCTGCACATGCATGGTTAGAGTGTATGGCAGAAGCCATTTCGAAGTTGCCTATTGATGAAGGTTTTCAAAAAGAAATTTTTCAACGGTTCCCGCATGTGGCAGGACATATGATTAATAGTTAAGAACATTGACTAGAAAATGAAACCTGTTCTTATACTAAAGTTGTCTCAAAATGATCGCTAAATGATCTAAAAGTTGTAAAACACAAAAAGCCCCAATGTCAAAGACAAGGAGCTCATTTGTATTTATTTTGATAATAAAGGAGTTTAATCCTCTACTAATAATTCTTCGTCAGCTTTGATGAAAACTTTACCTCTGTAGTATAAATCATCACCTACATAGTATGCTCTGTGGAATTGGTGTGCTTCACCAGTTTCCTTACAGATAGATATCTGAGGCATCTCTGCTTTATAATGAGTTCTTCTTTTTCTCTTTCTCTGCTTCGAAATTTTACTCTTTGGATGTGCCATTTCTCTTTATTTAATATATCACTAATTATCAATTAATACTTTCGTATCCTTTTATTTATCTAATTCTAGGCCTTTTAAGGAGTCCCATATTCCGTTATCTATTTTTTCTTCTTTTTCTTCTTCTTGAACTTCTTGAGAACGTAACTTCTCTAAAACATTTAAGTTGCAGGGAGGTTTTTCATCATTTTCACAATCATACGTCTTAACTAAAGGCATACAAAGTAAAACAAATTCGTAAATCACTTGTGAAAGATTCAACGTCGATGTTTCTGGATGGATATACATAATCTCATCATTACTCTCACCATCAACACTATGTTTAACATGAAGAGTAAAATCTCCATACATAGGCAACGTGATAGATTCTAAACATCGATCACAATTTGTTTTTGTACTGCCTTCTATATCAAAAGTAAATACACTTGAATCATGTCTTTTATCTATTTCTACTAAGACTTTAAACTTACCATTGTCTAAATGAGAAGCATCAAAATCTTCGAAGAATTTATTATTAACATCGAATTCAAGATTGTGAATTCCATTTCCCATGCCTCGATAAGGGATAGTAAAATGGGCCAAAATATTCATAATTTAAAGAACTTTTTTAAACGGAGTGCAAAGATAAGCTTATTTTCCTTATAAGCAAGTAATTGCGGCCTCTTTCAAATCGACCTGCAAGACTCAAAATACATTATTTATAGTAGCATGATTGATAACCTATTGTATATATGTAATTTTGTTATATCTTCTTTATCCTAGAAGAGACTGAATGTATAGGGGACTTGTGAATTGTAAAACGGATGAAAGTTTTACATATTTGTGCTTCCTTTTGGATACATCTTATCAAATGCCCCATCAACTGGCTCCCATAATTCTATCTTACGTCCATCACCATCTAGTATATGCACAAATTTACCATAATCAAAAGTCTCTATCTCATCGCAAACTATTACTCCTTTTGATTTTAATTCTGTGAGGTATTCTTCTAAATTCTCGACTCGATAATTTATCATGAATTCATTGTCAGCCGGAGCAAAATAATTAGTATCGTGCGGAAATGGTGACCACTGGAGGTAGCCTCTTGTTTCAGGTTTGGAAGCAATTCGAAATTCAAACGGAGCTCCCCATTGATCTGTCTTAAGGCCTAGATTATTAGTATACCACTCTTTGGTTTCTGTAGTGTTTTTACATTTGAAAAAGATGCCCCCAATTCCTGTTATTTTTCCTTTTTTCATGATGCCTTTTTGTATAAATGTTACTAATACCAATCTATCACTCTAAAGGTATATACTTTTTTACAAACCACTGAAGTGAGTAGGTTTCTCGTTTTTAGTTATTTACGAGGAGTGATTTTTTGTACAATACCATTTGACTCAATATGATTTGAATTTTAGCGCGTTATTTGACTAATCACCAAGCGAGCAAAAAGCAATATATTAAAACGACAATTTGTCCAATATATCGGTGCCCAGCAATTTATCTTCTTTATGCGTGTACCATGTTCTTTTTTTAGGCAGCTGTATTTTCCCATAACCAGCTTCTCCTTCAAGAAGTATATATTCGCCATCATTCTTAGATTCATCATGATAAAATCTGTACCCACGCATCGCAAAAGAAGTTTGGTCAAAGTAAAAATACCATACATCTTTTCCTACTTCGGGAGAATAGGACACTTTTATCTGTAGTAATTCATCTCCAAAGAAATCTGCTTGCGTCACTACAGGATCAATAATGGTTCCTGGGTCATTCAGTTTCATAGGCATAAGCCATAGGTACTGGTAATAGTCTTTCATCATGATGACCCTTTTTTTATCAAGCCTATATTTTTTCTCTATTTCTTCGGAATAGTCTTTCTTACCATCAACCAAAATCTCAACCTTCCCTTTTTTTAAAAAGCTATTAATTGAAACCTTATCTTTTTTTGTCGCCATTTGAAATGTCTCTTTTTTTATATCAAATGCAATTGAAGTTTTACTCTCTTCACCGCCAGGCCTTATGCCGGTGAAATCCATCGTTACTTCTGTTTTGAATAGAAGACCTTCGGGATCATGGTAGTTGATGCTCTTTGATATTATTTCCTGAGGCGTCATGGTTTGACTGAAAGAGCTCAATGAAGTGGTCAGAATGAAAAATAGGGTAACGATGCGCATAGTTGTATGTTTTGAATTTTGAACTTTCATATCGAAGATCGAAATACAAGTATACAATATTGTAGAAGACAATTCTACATGCTGATATTAAAAGTCTTGCTAATAACTTAATAGTCTAATCCTTTTAAAAGAAGACTCCAATTGCAAGATTCCATCTTTTGTACACGACGCTTTTATTGTCGTCTCCTGCTTGATCTATCCCAGAATATCGAGCGACTTGCCCTCTGTACCCAACGGTTATAAAAGGTTGCTGTTTAGAAGACTTGTTGCGATATCCGAAAGCAATATCGTATATTATTCCCCCCTGGGCTTTATCTGCAAATGATGCTTCTTCGGGCAATGCGATGCTATATCCAAGTGATAGTGAGTAGAAAGGAGTTCGACCCTTTGCTGATAGATCACCTAATAATTCGAGGGTAACAGGGACGAAACTTCGAAATTGTGTTGCATTGTAACTGTCAAATCCTACTCCCCAACCAATATGGAATACATCAGCTAGTGGGTATAATGATTTGTATTTAAAACCTGCGCCGATTTTCTTTGAGCCTGGCAACATATGAAATTGAATGGCATTGAAGCGATCACTATGTTTTTCAACTTGAATTGTTTCCTGTGCAAAACTAAAACCACTAAGTAGAAATAGAAAAATACCAATTAATATGATCCTGTTCTTCATTTAATTTTCTTTTGGGTAAAATGGAAGCGGAACCCTTATGGATTCCACTTCTAATGCCATTGGTTATTTTTCTGTAAGTATGTGACTCAGTAATACAGGGGCACTTGGATCAGATACATTGTATTGGAATATTCCATCAGGGCCTATTGCCATAATTTCTATAGGAGAAAGATGTATTACTTCGATGAATGTCTGTCCTTGTATGGAAGCTAATTTATTATCGGTAATAGCATTCTTATTATTGGTGTTAAAGATTTTAATTCCCGCCTTCTCATCACATAGAAAAAGCGTATTGTCATATAATGATAGTCCCTTTGGTCGATACATATCATATGATTTTATCAATACTGGATTAAGAATATTACTGATATCTATTACATCTAATTGATTATTGAAGTTTTGGCACCTTGATCCTTCGCTTAGAGTTACGTATGCTGTGTTTCCATCAACAAATACAGGATCACAAGCTCTTGCATGAATGAATTCTGACAAATACGTCGGGTCAGTTGGGTCAGTATTATCATAGATATACATTCCGTTTTGACCACCAATGAATAACTTGTCTTCGTAAGGAAATAGTGTTTCAATATTCCATGCGACTTCGAATCCATTGTTGAATATTGGTCTAGTTTTATCAGAGATGTCATATATATTGACGTCTTGATATTCTATGAAGTAGAAATGATCTCCTACTATGGCAAAACTTGAATTAGATCCTGCGACACCGCCACTATTACTTACGCCGAAATCGCCGCCAGCCTTTACCGTGCTTGAAAAAGCATTAAAAGAAGAAGATTCTGCATTAGATAATATGTTATAGTTACTGTCATAATAGTAATCATAATCCCTTTCGAAGAATGGGTGGTTACAAGCTAGTTTTCTGCTACTTGGGATATAATTATATCCTACTATATAGGCATCTTTTTGCTCATCAAAATAATAACTATTGTTTCTAATATCATCAATAGTTGATGTAATATTGGGGTTCATTATATCTGATAAGTCAATTATCAGAATGTCCAAATAACTGTCTGCAATAAGATGATTGTCCTTGAAGGAAACATCCACATTTCCCGGAATTTTATAGAATGCAATAGGCACTGGGTTATTTTTGTCTGCGTTATTGATAACATGAACGCCTTCTCCAGTATCACTAATAAATAGAGTGTTACCAACATAATAAACCTTGCCTGGGTTTTTGATTTCTCGTGCCGATTCAACTTCAATCTTTCGATTCTTGATCTCGTCTTTGGTCATGTATATTGGCTCATATAAATAGACTTCTCTCTCTGATGTGCATTCATCTTCCAAACATGAAGAAAGGAAAACTGTCAATATCAGAAACAGAGGTAATAATTTTAGAATTTTCATTGTATTTAGATTTATTGATGTTTATATATTCTAAGACTACATACTAATTCGAAATGGTTGGGCTTAGAAGACACTTTTATAGAAATGATGGGCTTACCTTTATGTCTTACCATATCTAATTAATAATGAGACACCTAATATTTTCTTTAACCTTGATAACTATAGGACTTATGGCATGTACTGCTTCTGTGTCAATAAATCAAGCGGAACAAGAAGAAACTATCACTGAAACAACTACTGACCAAATGTCGCAGGTTATCAGTGTTGATGTCTCTGGAGCTGAGAACGATTATACATTTAATGTAGGTGTCAAGAGTCCTGATACAGGATGTGATCAATATGCTAATTGGTGGGAAGTGATTACTGAGAATGGCGAACTTGTCTATCGAAGAATATTAGGCCACAGTCATGTAAATGAGCAGCCATTTGTCAGATCTGGAGGTAAGATCGAAATAACAATGGATCAGGTTGTCATTGTGAGAGCCCATATGAACAATCTGGGGTATGGAGTGGAAGCATTTAAGGGAAGTGTAAGTGGGGGATTCAATCGTGTCACATTAGAATTGGACTTTGCATTGAATCTTGAATTAGAGAATCCGCAACCAGGGTCTTGTCCTTTTTAATAATAAGATTCTCTATAATTTCAATCTTGGACCTTTATTAATATGCTTAGTAAGCATTCTAATAAGGTTGTAGTCTTGTTATAATTAATGGTATATTATATAGCATCAATATTTGACATTATTTGAAATGTTTATATCTAAGATTTTGTCCTTTCTTAAATACTGATAGAACCAAGATGTCCAAATCCACAAAGACATAATTCGTACAGTAAATTCTATATATCTTGCTGTTTTACAGATTGATAGCAAATGTAAAGTATGTTACATTTACACCTAATTTAATTGCTGATTCCGTGACTTCTAGTGATTTAGTATTCTAAACTTATGAACAAACACATAAGTTATGAAAATTTATTTTAAGCTTGCTTTCTTTATATTATTGGGAATAAACATGAACGGTCAAGTACATATTGGTAATACTTGCTCTGGAGATTCATATACGATGGCTTGGTCCGAAAGTGGATGGATTACAGGATCCACAGAAACAACTATTAATCAGAATGTAGATGGAAGTGGGGTTGATGCTACTCTATCAATTACTGGAGCCACAAATACTATTTCTGACCACCCAACTGATTTCTCTGAGACGCCACAGATTAGCAACTGGGGAAACGTAGATTATTCAGGACAACATTTTGTGGTTTCCACAAATGGTTTGGGAATTGATCAGATTATGATGACTATAGATTTTTCTGAAGAAATAGAGAATCCGGCATTCACAATTAACCATGTTAACTTTGGTGGTGGAGGAGGGGATAATATATCAGTTATGGGATTCACCACATCCAATGCAAGTAAAAGTCCCGCATTAAATTCTGATTCTCAGTGTTCTACAGTTTCCCATGTTATATCGGGTAATACTGCAGATGGAACATCTTATGAATTAGGTGGAAATTGTGATGCTGTAGGAGTTGTCTTTTCTGGAAAAGTAAAAAAAATAGTTATCAGTTGGAGTGAAAATTCTGCATCTACAGGTGGTTATCATGCAATTTCAATTGGGGATATTGATTTTTGTGTCGCACAGATACTTCCCATCTATTTAGCTTCATTTGACGCTATGAAAAAAGATGATAAAAATGTGTTAGTCTGGGAAACGCTAATTGAAACAAATAATGATTATTTTGAAATTCGTAGAAAATCTCAACATGAAAATAGTTTCACTTCAGTGGGTAGAGTAAGTGGGCAAATAAATTCGTCTGAAAGAAATAAGTATCAATTTGAGGATACAGAAATTGTAGATGGAAGTACAATTTATGAGTTGATTCAATATGATCTTGATGGAGAAAGTACTCATCACGGATATAGATCAATAAGTAGAAATATTTCATCTGCAGAAATTATAAATGTATTTCCTAATCCAACATCAGACTATATTTACTTTGATGGGTTTATCGATGATAACTCTTACAAAATAGAGTTAATAAAGGATGGGAAGCTATTTTACAATGGCGATGATAGTACAATAAGTATGTCAAACTACCCAAATGGATTGTACATAGTTGTAGTATATAAGAATGGTATAATAGATCAAACTAAAAAGATAGTAAAGCACTAATATTATAGCTATAAAGAGGCTGACTTAATTCAAGAAAGTCTCTTTATAGTTTTTATGTTATTAAGTTACTTCTCAAATTCTTATTTGCATTGAATCAATTGTAAGTTGGTAACCCTCAATTACACCAACATCTCAAACAGCATCGGATTATCATTAATATGCTCGAAGTTGATTCCGCCTTCTTTCATGCGGGCAACCAATGATTCGAAATCTTCTCTGTTCTGAACCTCCAATCCTACCAATGCAGGACCACTTGCCCGGTTAGTCTTTTTGGTGTACTCAAAGTGAGCGATATCATCATTGGGTCCAAGGATATTAAGGAAGTCTCTTAATGCGCCTGCACGTTGAGGAAACCTTATGATAAAATAATGCTTTTTGCCTTCATATAATAAGGCCCTTTCGGTTATTTCTTGAGTACGGTTGACATCGTTATTCCCGCCACAAATAATAATTCCTACATTTTTTCCTATGATCTTATCTTTAAGTTGTTCTAATCCTGCAATTGATACAGCACCAGCTGGTTCTACAACAATCGCCTCTTCGTTATAGAGTTTCAAAATAGAAGAACATATTGCCCCTTCAGGAACGGTTATATTATCGTCGATTACTTCTTGAATAATTTGGAAAGTTAGATCGCCTATTTCTTTTACCGCAATGCCATCAGCAAAGCTGTCAATCTTAGTGAGACGTGTAAGTTGTCCATTTTTGAGAGAGATGTCTAATGCTGCAGCACCTGCCGCTTCCACTGCAATTATCTTTGTTTTTGGGCTAACATGTTTAAAGTAACTCCCAACTCCTGATAATAGTCCACCTCCGCCTACTGCAACCAATAGGAAATCTAATGGAACATCAATTTGCTCCAGTATTTCCTTAGCGATCGTACCTTGACCAGCAATCACTTCTTCATCATTAAATGGGTGAACAAAGGTCATCTTATGTTCTAAAGAAGCGGCCAATGCACTTTCATAAGCATCATCAAAAGTATCTCCTGTTAAAATAACATCTACCCATTTTCCACCAAATTGCTTGACTTTTGCTATTTTCTGATTTGGAGTTGGATTAGGCATATAGATAGTCCCTTTGATCTTTAATCTAGAACATGAAAGTGCCACACCTTGCGCATGATTCCCTGCACTAGCACAGACTACACCATTTGTAGTTTGATCGGAAGTTAAGCCTTTAATCTTGTTATACGCTCCGCGAATTTTGAATGAACGGACAGATTGCATATCTTCTCTTTTAAGATAAATATTGCAATCGTATTGTTCTGACAGGTTATGGTTCTTCAAGCAAGGTGTCTCTACTAATATCTCACTAATTCTAGTATGTGCTTTTTCAATTTCTGAAATAGTTATCATTTGCTTTAAATTTATATTTTGGTAACAGGTTATTATGAAGACACTATTTAATAATGTGAGGGCGAACTAGAATATAGGTGCCAACTAGCAACTGAGTTAGCGTTCACTACAATTCTTATTGATACATTGATTAATACAGATTCTTTGTTTGTTGACTATTTAAGTCCCGGTCAAACCTTTTACTGGAAAGTAACTTCTTCATTTAATAATTTCACAAGTGCCGTTTCATCCTTCAATATAATTGACTATGCTGAATACTTTAGTGGTGAGCATATTGGAACCGAGACTGTATACTCCTCTTATATTGCAGAAGTCCTTGCAGTTGTTATTGATTCAACATATAGTACCACAATTAATATTCAAAGTACACTAGACAACAAATTTATAATCAATGATGAGAACATTATAAAACTAGGACTTCCTAATAATTATGAGGATTATAGTAAAATAGCTACAATTAATTTAGATTCAGATTCTTTAGAATACATTTTTGGAGTATATGGAGGCGGTTATTATAAAAGTACCATAAATGCTCTTATAAAATAACCATTTATTTTCGACAATTGGATAGTGGTATTCTTGTGTGTTACAAAAATACCACTATCATGTTCTCTCGAAATAAAAATATTTAGTTTTTAGGCCTCAAACTCCTTACAGCTCTACCTGCCTGCCACATTTCAGAGTTCTTCAGTTCATCCAATTCAGCTTCTAGCTTTACTCTATAATCGGCTTTACTATTACTATCAATAGACAATTGAGCTTCTTTTCCAGTCTCTACACTTTCGTATAATTCTTCGAATACTGGCTTCACGGCATCTCTAAATTTTTTCCACCAATCCAATGCTCCTCTTTGAGCGGTTGTCGAACAGTTAGCATACATCCAATCCATTCCGTTTTCCGCAACTAAAGGATATAATGACTCAGTAGCTTCTTCCACTGTTTCATTGAATGCTTCAGATGGAGAGTGACCTTTTGATCTCAATAAATCATATTGTGCGGCAAACAATCCTTGGATCGCTCCCATTAGTGAGCCTCTTTCTCCAGTCAAATCAGAGTATACTTCTTTCTTGAAAGTAGTCTCAAATAAGTATCCAGATCCGATACCAATTCCCATTGCAATAACTCTATCACGTGCTCGTCCTGTAGCATCTTGGAATATTGCAAAAGAAGAATTTAATCCCTTTCCTTGCACAAATAATCTTCTTAATGATGTACCCGATCCTTTTGGTGCAGCTAAAATTACATCTATATCTGTGGGAGGAATGATACCAGTTCTTTCTTTGTAAGTGATACCAAATCCATGAGAAAAGTATAATGCTTTTCCTGGAGTCAAGTATTTCTTCACTGTTGGCCAAAGTTGAATCTGTGCAGCATCAGAAAGAAGATACTGGATAACAGTTCCTCTATCACAAGCTTCTTCTATAGAAAATAATGTTTCACCTGGCACAAAGCCATCTGCAATTGCCTTGTCATAAGACTTTGACGGACTTCTCTGACCGATAATCACCTTGAATCCATTGTCTCTTAAATTCAATGCTTGACCAGGACCTTGCACTCCATATCCAATGATTGCAATCACTTCGTCTTTGAGTACTTCTCTTGCTTTGTCATACGGAAACTCTTCCCTTGTTACTACGTTTTCTTCGGTTCCTCCGAAATTAAATTGTGCCATTGTTTAAAAGTTTTATTTGTTGTATTTGTTAGATCTGTTCTGTTTGTTTCTAACTATTTATTATTGTAATTCTATTTTTATTACTCGAATCGCAATATCGTTGTGATGGTTGATGCACGATAAAGCTCTTTTGTGAAATCCACTCAAAGTGAACTTTCTACACTTGCTAAATAACTATTCAGTCGTTCCATCGGCTTGACGATCACGACTCTCCCTGATCTTACGAATTCGTAGATTCCAAATGGTCTCAAGTCATTCAAGAGGGCTTCTGTTTCTTCATAGTGTCCAGTTTTTTCGATAACGATATATTCTGACTCAATACACAATACTCGGGCATTATGTTTCCTTACTAAAGCTTCAGAAGAATCACCTTCATAGAAAGTCTTTGCTGGAATTTTATACAATGCTATTTCTTGATAGACCACCTCTTCATTTGTATAATAAAACGCCTTTAGAACATCAACTTGTTTATCAATCTGAGCGGTCAATTTTCGTATTCGTTCTTCAGTGAGTTTCATCACTATTGTATATCTATGAATTCCTTCTATGCTTGAGACAGAAGAAGTAATACTTTCGATATTGATATGCCTTCTTGTTATGTTAGTAACGATTCGCGCTAGTATTCCCATTTTATTCTCTGAGAAAATGACCATCGTGTATATTGTGTTTTCTGTTTCTTTCATATTATCTTTTTTAAAGATTTACTGAATCGCTGTAATGAGTGAAATCCCAAAGCAGTTCATCGACTCAAGCAGTTTTAGAGTTTTCGCAATAAATGCCTAGCCAGAATTCGAATCGTTGATTCTTTATACTGGTCTAAGTGTTAGGTTGCTTTGCTTTTTTTTATTCCAAAACAATCTCATCGACTGCTTTTCCTGTTGATATCATTGGAAATATATTCTCTTCATTCTCTACAGAAACGTGAAGTAAGTATGGTCCATCGAATTCAAGCATCTCTTTGATTCCGGCTTCAACTTCTGAACTATCCGTAATCTGTTTTCCGTTTACACCAAACCCTTCCGCTATTTTTAAAAAATCAGGATTTTGCAATTCTGTGAAACTATATCTTCTCTCAAAAAATAATTCTTGCCACTGCCTAACCATCCCTAAATGATTGTTATCGAGCAAAAGAATCTTTACTGGTATATTCCATTGACTCAATACTCCTAATTCTTGGATAGTCATTTGGAATCCACCGTCACCTACTACACATAGTACTGTCGCATCTTTTCTTCCTAATTGAGCTCCTATAGCCGCTGGCAATCCGAATCCCATAGTACCAGCACCACCTGACGATAACCATTGATCAAAACCATTGTAGTCATAATATCTGGCAGCGATCATTTGATGTTGTCCTACATCTGTAGCTACGATTGCTTGCCCTTTTGTTTGATGAGATACTTCCTTCATTACACGCCCCATAGTGATTGGTCCAGAAGTTCGTTTTTCGCAATCTCGGCTGATTACTTTTTCGTATTCCATCTTATCACAAGCGTGAAATTCCGCTTCCCATTCAGGATATGATTTCTTGTTTACTTTTGGCAAAAGTGCAATCAAAGCATCTTTAGCATCCGCCAATACTGCAACTTCAGTTTTTACATTTTTATCTATTTCAGAAGGGTCTATTTCTATATGAATAACTTTTGCCTGTTTAGCATACTTCTCTAAGTTTCCAGTGACCCGATCATCGAATCTCATTCCGATTGCGATCAATACATCACATTGATTCGTTTTCATATTAGGACCATAATTGCCATGCATTCCTAGCATTCCCATATGCAGTGGGTGCTCATTCGGAATTGCTGACAAGCCATGAATTGTGCTGCCAACGGGGATTCCCGTTTTTTCTACGAATTTGACAAATTGATCTTGTGCTTTAGCAATATGAATCCCATGACCAGCGAGTATAAATGGTTTTTTTGCATTGTTGATAAGTGCAGCAGCTTCATCTATTTCTTTTTGATTCACTTTTGGTCTAGGTACATAACTTCTAAGTACTGGCTGTTCTGCTGGCGCAAAATCAAACATTTCCATCTGTGCATCCTTAGTGATATCTAAAACTACAGGTCCTGGTTTTCCTGTATTGGCCACATAGAATGCTTTTGCAAATGCCTCAGGGATTTCGCTAGCTTTTGTGATTTGATAATTCCATTTAGTGATAGAAGTTGTGCATCCAATAACGTCTGCTTCTTGGAAAGCATCTGAACCTAGAAGCTTGCTGAATATCTGTCCCGTCACACATACTAATGGGGTACTATCCATCAGAGCATCTAGTAATCCTGTAAATAGATTGGTCGCTCCTGGCCCTGAAGTAGCAAATGCTACTCCGGTGCTTCGTCGGACTCTTGCATATCCTTGCGCTGCATGAATAGCTCCTTGTTCGTGACGTGTTAATATATGTGTAATCCTATCTTGATAAGAGTACAATGCATCGTATATCGGCATAATTGCGCCACCTGGGTAACCAAATATCGTATCTACACCATGTTGGAGGATGCACTTTAGAACAGCTTCCGATCCAGAGATGTGTTCTGTTCGTTTTGATATAGTATTATCGCTTGTCTGTGTATTTTTTGTCATAATTCATCTTTGTTAGAATTGTGAATTTGTTTGATTTGTCGAAGTTTTTGATGTCGATATTTGAATGTCGAAGTCAACCTCTATTCTACTTCAATGGATTTTAGTGAATATTGGCAAGAGCTAATAATCTCCATCGGTGATGCATCCTTCACTGGCAGAGCTCACTGTATGTCTATACTTCTTCAGGAACCCTGTTAAATGTTTTTCTGGTCGTTTCCATTTCTTCCTTCTTTCTGATATTTCAGCATCTGAAAGGTTGACATCTATTGTGTTTTTTTCTGCATCTATGGTGATGATATCTCCATCTTTTAATAGTCCGATCATTCCTCCGTTGTAGCCTTCAGGGGTGATGTGTCCCACGACGAATCCGTGTGTCCCTCCTGAGAACCTTCCATCTGTAATTAATGCTACCTCTTTGCCTAAGCCCGCACCCATCAAGAGTCCTGTCGGTTTTAGCATTTCTGGCATTCCAGGTGCTCCTTTTGGGCCAGACTGCCTGATAACGATGACTGATCCCGATTCTATTTTTCGTGCTTGTATGGCTGCATTCGTTTCGTCTTCCGATTCAAATACTTGTGCTGGACCAGAGAATTGCAAACCTTCCTTCCCTGTTATTTTTGCTACTGATCCTTCTGATGCCAGATTACCAAATAGCATTTGTAGATGACCTGTTTCTTTGATTGCTTCGGAAACTGGATAGATTACTTTTTGTCCTTCTTTTAGCCCAGGGAGTTCTGCTAAGTTCTCAGCTATGGTTTTTCCAGTAACGGTCAAGCATGTGCCATCTATCATTCCCTCTTCGAGCATTAACTTCATGACTGCAGGGACTCCGCCTGCATTGTGAAGATCCTCCATAACATATTTTCCACTTGGTTTTAGATCCGCTAGGAATGGTGTAGAGTCAGTTATTCTTTGGAAATCGGCTAATTCTAATTCAAGGTCAAATGAGCGTGCTATAGCAAGAAAATGAAGCACCGCATTTGTCGATCCACCCAGAACAGTGACCAGTTTCATTGCATTTTCTAATGCGGCTTTGGTTACGATGTCTCTAGGTTTTATGTCCTTTATTAAAAGATTATTTATAGCTGCTCCTACTTTTTCAGCTTCTTCTTGTTTGTTTTTACTTACAGCAGGATTAGACGAATTGTAGGGTAGTGCCATACCCATTGCTTCTATCGCCGACGCCATTGTATTCGCAGTGTACATTCCTCCGCAAGCACCAGGTCCAGGACAGGCTTTCTTTATTATTTGATCTAGTTCATCTTGTTCGATGTTTCCAGCTATTCGTTCTCCGAGTGCTTCGAATGTAGAGATGATTGTAAGATCTTTTCCAGCATGACATCCAGGTCCGATCGTGCCCCCGAAGAAAATAATTCCAGGCCTATTTAATCTTCCGAGTGCCATCATTGCTCCTGGCATATTCTTATCACAGCCTACCACTGCCACCAACGCATCATACCATTGAGCAGAGGCAACTGTTTCGATGCTATCAGCAATAACATCTCTTGATGGCAATGAAAATCTCATCCCTGCAGTTCCCATGGATATCCCATCACTGACTCCGATCGTATGAAAAATCAGACCGATAAGTTCTTCCTTGGTTACTCCACCTTTTATATCTTTCGCTAGATCATTGAGGTGCATGTTACATGGGTTTCCTTCCCAACCAGTACTTGCGATTCCTATCTGAGGTTTCTTTAGATCTTCTGATGTCAAACCTATTGCATGCAACATTGCTTGAGCGGCAGGCTGCGAGGGGTCTGATGTTACATGTTTGCTGTATTTATTTAATTCCATTTGTTCTTTTTTGCTTATTGAACTTTAGACTGATACTTGACTAAAAACAAAAAAGGCCACTCTCAGAAGAGAATGACCTTTTTTATATTTTCTATATATTCTAAAGTATCATACTCTCGTCAAGTTTGAATAATAATAATCACGTTAATAATAATGACACAGACAGGCACATAAACAGCTACACTGACTCTAGTCACAATGCTGTTTATTTTAGATGAGTACGCCATAATCTTTTTTAGTCTTGGATAAAATGTGTCTTGATATTTGATCTCCAAGTTCAGAGCAAAGTAAAGGGTTTTCTTTCAATAAATCAATAGTTAGCAAATTATTATCTATACAATGTGTTACTGCTTCCATGATTTCGTCAGCTTCTTCTTCCATTCCGAAATCTCTAAGCATCATCTCTACAGATAATATAGTTGCGATTGGATTTGCTATGTTTAGTCCCGCCGCTTGGGGGTATGATCCATGCACTGGTTCATATAATCTTGCCTTTGTTCCGGCCGAAGATGATGGTAGTAAACCTATCGAACCACCCAAAACACTTGCCTCGTCAGAAATAATATCTCCGAACATATTTGAAGTGACAATTACATCAAATTGGCTTGGATTGAGTATCATTTGCATCGCTGCATTGTCAATAAATAGATAATCGACGTCGACCGAAGGGTAGTCATCTTTCATATTTTGGACTACATCTCTCCATAATCTCGACGATTCTAAAACATTTGCTTTATCTATCAAACAAAGTTTTTTCCTTGGTCTCCTTTGTGCTTCTTCGAATGCTAATTTGCAGATTCTTTCTATTTCAAATCTCTGATAATGGCAAAGATCAGATGCTTCATCTTCGCTCCTACTTTTCTCACCAAAATAAATACCACCTGTCAACTCTCTATAGATAACCATATCAACTCCACTGAGTACTTTTGGTTTTAGAACAGATAGATGCTTCAGGCTTTCAAAGATTCTTACTGGACGAATATTAGCAAATAAACCTAATGTTTTTCTAATCTTCAATAGACCTTGTTCCGGTCTTACTTTTGCATTGGGATCATTGTCATATTTCGGATCGCCAATTGCACCTAACAGTATAGCATCTGCTTTTATACAGGAATCAATTGTTTGGTCGGGTAGCGGATTTCCAGTCGCATCGATTGCACAGGCACCCATTAATTGTTCATCATAATTGAATTTATGATTGTACTTTTCGCCTATTGCATTCAACACTTTTATCGCTTGATCTACAATCTCTGGACCTATGCCGTCTCCTTTTAAGATCGTTATGTTTTGTAACTTCATAGTTATCAATATATTACTTGGGTAGTTTCGAATTTGCTTATTTCATTATCGATACTCAATAGATAATCAATGTCGTCATATCCTTTTAGCAAGCATTCTTTTTTGTATTCGTCAATTTCAAATTTGATTTCCAGATTCTCATCTACAGTCAAAGTTTCTTTCTCGACATCTATTTCAAATTTGTGATTAGGATTCTTTTCGATTTCTTGGAAGATATAGTCTAACTCTTTGTCTGTAACGGTAATTGGCAATAGTCCATTATTTAATGAATTTCCTTTGAAAATATCTGCAAAAAAGCTCGATACGATTACTCGAAATCCATAATCATGTAATGCCCAAGCAGCGTGTTCTCTACTTGATCCGCAACCGAAGTTCTTCCCAGCGATCAATACTTTTCCTGAATAGGTTTTGTTATTCAATATGAAATCGCCTTTTGGTTGACCTGTTTTATTGTATCTCCAATCCCTGAATAGGTTCTCACCGAATCCTTCACGAGTTACGGCTTTCAGAAATCTTGCGGGAATGATTTGGTCTGTATCTACATTTTCTACATGTAGAGGGACTGCTGTGCTATTTATTTTTATTAGTGCCTCCATTTCTTAATTCAGTTGTGTTCTGATATCTACAATTACTCCTGCCACCGCGGTTGCTGCAGCTGTTAGAGGACTTGCTAATATTGTCCTTGCTCCTTGCCCTTGTCTGCCTTCGAAGTTTCTATTACTTGTGCTTACACAATATTCGCCTGCCGGTACTTTATCTTCGTTCATACCCAAACATGCGCTGCAGCCCGGTTCTCTTAATTCAAATCCTGCCGCTTCGAATATTTTATCAAGCCCTTCTTCAATTGCTTGTGCTTCTACAGCTTTACTACCCGGAACTATCATTGCAGATATATGTTTCGCTTTTTGTTTTCCCTTAACATAGTTTGCAACGAGTCTAAGGTCTTCGATTCTACTATTCGTACAACTGCCTATGAATACGTGCTCTACTTTTTTACCAATAAGAGATTCTCCCGAGGTAAGGCCCATGTAATCGAGCGCTTTTTGATTATCTGATTGTGGGATTGCATGATCTATTTTTATTCCCATACCTGGGTTGGTCCCGTATGTCAGCATAGGGCTGATGTCGGATGCTTCAAATACATGCTCGGTGTCGTAAGTCGCATCATTGTCAGAAAATAGAGTCTTCCAATGTGTAACTGCTTCGGTCCATTTCTCTCCTTTGGGTGCATGTTCTCTTCCTTTGATATATTCAAAAGTCTTTTCGTCTGGCGCTATCAACCCCCCTCTGGCACCCATTTCGATACTCATGTTGCAAATGGTCATTCGAGCTTCCATGGATAGATTAGTGATTGCATCTCCATCGAACTCAATGAAGTGTCCCGTACCACCAGCTGCTGTAAGTTCGGAGATAATATAAAGTATAATGTCTTTTGAACTTACGCCACGCTGAAGCGTACCATTTACAGTGATCCGCATTGTTTTTGGCTTATTCAAAATCAAACTTTGTGTAGCCATAACTTGCTCTACCTGAGATGTGCCTATCCCAAAAGCAATACACCCAAATGCTCCATGTGTACTCGTATGGCTATCGCCACAAACGATGGTCATGCCTGGTTTTGTTATCCCTAACTCAGGACCGATCACGTGAACAATTCCCTGTTTTTTGTGACCTAAACCATAGCAAATCACATCGAACTTTTTACAATTCTGCATTAAGGTGTTTACTTGCTTTTTGGATAATGGCTCCGAGATTGGTAAATGCTGGTTCTTCGTCGGGACATTGTGATCCGCTGTCGCTAAAATCTTGTCCTTTCGTCGTAGTGTAATTCCTCTCTTTTCTAGCCCCGCAAATGCCTGTGGACTCGTTACCTCATGTATATAATGTTGATCAATGTATAGAACTTGTCTGCCGCCTTTTATTTGAGTGACTACATGTTGATCCCATATTTTGTCGAATAATGTCATTCTTTTAATTGATAATTAGTAGTTGGAAATTGATGATTCTCATTTTTTTGTTGACAAGTTTTATATTGCTTTTGCAAAGAGTCTTCCTAACATCTGTGTTAAATCTAATTCGTTGATTTCCTTCTTTTGATCTGCTAGTTCTATGAACCTTACATATGCTACATCCAACTCATCTTTGAAAAGATCATATCCGGCTTCTTTAGCTCTGTAAGCCAATGCAGCTCTTCCGCTCCTTGCTGTTAATACAATTGAAGAATGATCTACTCCGACCATTCTTGGATCTATGATTTCGTAATTTTCTCTGTTTTTGATTACTCCATCTTGATGGATTCCAGAACTATGAGCGAATGCGTTGTCACCTACGATTGCTTTGTTGGGTTGTACTGGCATGCTCATCATATCGCTTACAGCTCGACTCATCTTATTAAGCTGTTTCGTATTGATATTGGTATGGAATGCATTCCCCATTCTGTGGTTAAGAATCATTACTACTTCTTCGAGTGCCGTATTTCCTGCTCTTTCTCCGATTCCATTGATAGTACATTCGATTTGTCTTGCTCCGCCTTCTACTCCGGCTATTGCATTTGCTGTAGCAAGGCCTAAATCGTTGTGACAGTGGGTAGATAATACTGCCTTATGGATGCCAACTACATTTTCCTGTAAGTATTCTATTTTTTCTTTGTATTCAAATGGCATGCAATATCCTGTAGTATCAGGAATATTTAAAACAGTAGCACCTGCAGCTACCGCCGCAGAGCATACTCTGGCTAAGTATTCATTGTCTGTTCTTCCCGCATCTTCGGCGTAGAATTCTACATCTTCTACGAAGGTCTTTGCGTATTTAACAGCGGCAATTACACGTTTTATTATTTCTTCTCTAGTCGTGTTGAATTTGTATTTGATATGCATCTCTGACGTACCTATACCTGTATGGATCCTAGGCCTTTTGGCATGTTTGAGTGCTTCAGCAGCATATTTTATATCTTTTTCTATTGCTCTAGAGAGGCCACATACTGTTGCGTGTTTTACTTCTCTAGATATTGCATCTACTGCGGCAAAATCACCAGGACTAGATATTGGGAAACCAGCTTCAATAACATCCACACCTAGAGCATCAAGCTGTTTGGCTATGATGATCTTCTGATCTTGGTTTAGCTTGCAACCAGGGACTTGCTCTCCATCTCTTAGAGTAGTGTCGAATATTTGAATTTTATCTGTAGCCATGATATACTTTTTGTGATACTTTCACAAAGCTAAACTATAGACTATCGATAAAATGGTAAAAATAATTATTACATTACGTTTTCTAACAAGAATAAATGTTTTGTAAATGTCAGAAATACAATGAGTTGAGTTGTATTGAATTACGCATTCTAACCAATATTATTTAAAATTTAGACTTCTATTTTATGAATATTTTTACCAAAAACATATACTCAATAGTGATTTTACTCTTGATATATTCGCTTGTAGCATTAAGTAGCTGTAATAATAAATCTGCTAAGAATATTATTAACAATGGGAATGGAATTAGCTTAATTTCGGAAGATGAAGTTTTAGCAAAATCGCAAAACCATAATAATCCTAGAATGAGATATAAGATCTTAAGCTCTAAATTTAATGGTGCTTCAGACAAATGGTCTAATTTGACTGCGCAGCTTGAAGGTTTTTCTGAGGCAGATTATCAAAAAGTTTATTCACTTATTTACAATAGGGATATACCTACCATCCAAAAACATATAGCTCAGGACAAACTTACCTATGAGATATTGTCAAAATGGTATCTATATAGAATCTACAAATATGAAAGCAACCCAATGACTACTTTGCATTCTATCATTTCTATTATGCCAGATGTCATTGCGCAAGCGAAAGAAAAGGATAAACTCAAAGCATCAAATCATCCGGTATATGGTATGCCTATCTTATTAAAAGATAATATCAATGCTAAAGGAACACCAACAACTGCTGGAGCAATTGTATTAGCAAATAATAATACGGATGATGCTTCTATTGTGCGAAACTTAAAATCAGCTGGAGCTATAATTTTAGGCAAAGCAAACCTAAGTGAATGGGCATATTATTTCTGCGAGGGTTGCCCGCTTGGATATAGTGCTGTAGGAGGACAAACTTTAAAGCCTTATGGCAGGATGATTTTCGAAACCGGTGGATCTAGTGCTGCAAGTGGAACATCAATGGCTTCTAACTATGCAGCGGGAGCGATTGGTACAGAAACCGCTGGCTCTATTTTATCACCAGCCTCTCAGAACTCAGTCGTAGGATTGAAGCCGACTATTGGTGTGTTAAGCAGGACTGGGATAGTACCGATATCATCAACATTAGATACGCCTGGACCAATGACTAGATCTGTTATTGACAATGCTATTTTATTATCTGCAATGTATGGGAATGATGAGAAAGATAAAACGACCCTCTTGGTTTCTCGAAAAAATGACTTTGTTGAAAAAACTAACATTAAGTTGAAAGCAAAGAATATAGTTTTAGCGGCTAACCGAAGTTACATTGATTCTAACCCTTTGTATAAAATGACTATAGAAAAACTAAAAAGCAAAGGTGTTAAAATTATAGAATTCACCCCTTCAGAAGTTGCTTTCTCTGGTTTCACAACGGTACTCGATTATGATATGAAGATTGATTTGCCTGAGTACTTAATTAATAATGGTGGAGACGATCTGTTAGTAAACTCAGTTAGTGACGTTATTTCATATAACTTATTAGACTCTATGCTACGAGCACCATATGGACAGGCATTATTTGAAGGAAGTGCAAAAGATCGAACCTCAGAAAGTGAAATGGATGACATCAAATTAAGATTAGAAACTGATATGAGAAAGTATTTTGATGAAGTATTTGAGCTCGATCAGGTCGATGGAATTCTGTCAATTAATAATTATGATGCTGCTCAAGCGGCCATGGCAAAATACCCATGCCTTGCAATGCCAATGGGATATACGGAAAGAGGAGAACCTAAGTCGATGACTTTTATAGGCAAGCGATTTACGGAGTCTTCTCTTCTTCAACTAGGACATTGGTTTGAACAGAATATTTTTTCTCGGACCTCACCTGAAGGTTATTAATAGGGATCTCAGTATCTCTTATTTTGATAAATATCTAGCATATGCTAAAATCAGCTTCACTTCTCCGTCTTATCCGCTCTATGTCAAAGAGTGAGAAACGAAATTTCAAACTTAATTCTCAGAAATCAGGAGAGGGAGAGAAGCTCTATGTTCGTTTGTTTGATCATCTTGTAAAACATGGGGAATTTAATGATAAACATATTATCAGTAAGATTCCAAAAATTAAAAAGAGTCAACTGTCTAATTTACGGGCTACTTTAAGTAAGGCGTTATTGCGTTCACTAAGAGATGTTAATAAGGAAATCTATCCTGAAATTAAAGCTAGAGAGCGATTCGATTTTGCTAAGGTTCTATATGCAAAAGGGCAGTATAGGGAAAGTCTTGATATGCTTCAGATTGTAAAAAGAATGGCCTCAGAAATACAATTGAAGCCACTCGAATACTTGGCAATAAGTTTCGAAAAACAAATAGAAACTCAACATGTCACAAAGAGTATGTCTCCGAAGGCATATCAACTAGCTACAGAATCAAATTTCATAATAGAACAATTAGAATTGACTAATGAGCTATCTAATTTGTCACTATTATTATATGCAAGATATCTCGAAAACGGATATGTCAAAAATGAAAAAGAATATCAAGAGCTTCACAAATACTTTTATAGTTTACTTCCAATTATTGAAATAGAAACACTTGATTTTTATCAAAAGCTAAATCTCTATCAGTCTTATGTTTGGTTTTATCATATGGCACAGGACTTCTTGAACTATTACCGGTTTGCTCAAAAATGGGTTAATTTATTTGATGAATATCCAGCGATGAGAGGGCCAGGAACTGTTCTATATATTAAGGGTATGCATAATGTTCTGAATGCATTATTCATGGCAGGGAAACGTAAACAGTTTCGAGAGAACATAGAGAAGTTGCTCCAGTTTAATTATAACGAAAAATTACGGTTGTCTGTAAATGAAAAAGGACAGATTCAACTGTTCAAATATACTCATGGAATCAATAGTATATTCATGAGTGCGGATTACGCATATGGGGCATCATTTGTTCGAGATCTCATACAAACCATAGAAAACATGGAATATCCATGGGACCCTAGTCGGATTATGGTGTTTAATTATAAGATAGCATGTATCTACTTTGGCAATGGAGATTATAATAATACTATCACGTTTCTTAATAAAGTGGAGCACTCATTCCAAGCAAGATTGAAAGTAGATATCCAATGTTTTTCGAGAGTATTAAACTTGATCGCACATTATGACCTTGGAAATGAAATTCTAGTAAGTTACAAGATCAAATCTGTCTTCAGGTTCCTCTTGAAAATGGGGGAATTAGAAAAAGTCCAAATGGAAATATTTAGATTCATCCGTCGTACACCAAGGATGAGCAGAGATTCTATTCTTGAAGAATTTATAAAGTTGAGAGAAAAATTGGCTGATATTGAAACTGAGCGGTTCGAAAAAAGGCCATTTTTGTATCTTGATATTATTTCTTGGTTGGATAGTAAAATTAATAAGGTGAGCATGGTGGAAGCGATATTGGCTAGGAGAATAAGTTGATGAATCTATTTGCAAGTAGCTACTGCACAGTGGTTAATTATTTAATATGCTAACCAATTGAGGATTATTATCGTATTTTTAATGCAACCAATTATCTACCCATTAAAACAATTGCTGTTATGAAATACGCTATCTTATTTACGTTCTTAGTTTTTGTACTATCAAAAAATCAATCGATAGCACAAGAAGTAATCTCAAATATTACTTCAGAGGGCAATGAACAAAGGCATATTTTACAGGAAATTGGAGACACACCATATTTAGTGAAAATAAGTTCGCTGGATTCACTTTACACTTATGATCTATCCGACGAAACCCCTTCATTACTTCACACCTCTTATTCATTAGGTGCATATGAAGACTATTATCAAAAGCATGCTGGGAGGTGGTTATTCTATGTAAGGCCCGATGGAGCTGTGGCATATGATTTCATTAATGACGAATTTAAAATATTCCCGTATGAAGAAAACACAGATTATTCGAGCTGGAGAGTTTGGGACTACGATCTAATTACTCTAAGACAATCGTCATCGGATTTCGCAGATACGAAGGCTCTATTGCTTGACTTCGAGCTCAATGTTATTGATGATTCTGGAATGTTTGAAAAATTGAGAGGCGTAACTGAAGATCATTACATTCTTCAAGAAAGAATTGATAGTACAATAATATACTCGGCACTAAATAGGGAATCTTTAGATATTATTAATCAGCTTTCACTCCCGGTTAATAGCCAAAATATATATGATGAGACGTATATTCTATATTTCAAAAATGATTTCACTGAAATATGGGCATATGATTTTGATAGTGGCACAGAAAGCTTACTCCATACAACACAAATAGATTTTATACGTCAAGAATTAAGTCAGGTCAACAATCATATCTTGTATTCTAACTACAATTTAGATACATCATATTCCGTCATGATAAGAAAATCAGATCTCGCGATAAAAATAATTCCTGGAGAAATTTTATCTGACGGAGAGACGAAAAGTATTGGTAACTCCATTATCTATAGCAGAAGGTATGTTAACGACAGTATTTTCATCTACGATTTTGATTCTGAATCTACTGAAACTTATGAAAGTTTTTTGAATGCGAATAGAGTAATATCAATCAACGATAGATATATACTAACTAGAACTTGGGAAAATTACTTAATTCATGATACTGAGGATGGATCAGACGAAATTCTTGATATCGAAATCCCTTTTAACAGTAGGCTTAAAATTCAGGAATTGCATGTTGGGAATCAAATACTTATTGATTTGGGATCTGATTTAGAGTTTCTTCACGACCTAATGTCATTGGATAAGGAAACTGAGTTAGTAGTGAATTCAGACATTATTCCAATTTCAAAAAGAGGTCTGATTGAAAATACTCATTTCCACAGTATTGAGGATGATATTTTTGTGCTTAATGAAGAGCACCTGTATGTTATAGTCGAAGATAGCGTCCTTCAATTAGATGAAAATCTTATCATTGAAAATAATTATACATCACATAGAAAACAAGTTGATGGTATATTATGGGCTGAAAGGAATGATACAATTCTCAATTTTTATAAATATTCGGCAGGCGAAAAAATTGTTTTGGCTTCAATTGTAGATAATCCTCAAATATCTCTTAACTCATTTAGACCATATTCTTTTTTCGAAGGAAATATTAATCTATATATATTTGCTCGTGTAGGGTTTGATGATGTTGTAAAATTAGTAAATAAGGAAACAGGAGAGATAAAATCATTAGATACTGAGTCGGATCCAATAGGGATTAATATATACCATGATGGCTATTTCTATTACTCAAATGGATCTCTTTTGAACGCTATTGATGAAATGGGAAATGAATTTCTAATTGATTTTGAGAGCCCTGTTTTTGCGTCACACAGTTATATTAAACACAACAATCAAGTCTTTATATCTAATAATAATGGCATCTATGAAATTGTGGGATTATCTGCCAACAAAGTATTTGATTTTGGCCAAGATGATATATCAATTAACTATTTTTCAAAACTTGGAGATAATTTAATTCTCAATACTACAACAAATGCTTACATCTATAAAAATGAACAGTGGCTTCCTCTAAATCTTAATACAGATCACTATTTAAAAACACTAGGAGAAGAGTATATTTTGGATATAATCTCGACGGGTATAAATCAAACTTATACTGTACTATATGAGATAGAAACTGAGCAAACCATAGTATTGCCAGAACAAATAAATAATTCTAGAATTGTTGACCTCTTCATTTATAATGAAGAGAAGTATTTAATAACAATGGAAGGATTCTTGCCCAATTATACTGTATCAGTTTTCCAAATGTCAGATGACTTTTCTATAGCTACAGAAGTGATATCATTTGAGACAACCGGGAGAGGGATTAATGCCACATTCAAACCTTATGGAGACGAAGGATTACTATATGCTGGTGACAAATTATTCTTAATGAATGACCTTCTTGAGTTTGTACCCCTGGATGATATAACTGGAGATAATACCACTACTCAAATTGAAGAAAGAGACGGTACGTTTTACTTCATTGCTAAAAACAATAATCTTGGAAGGCAAGTCTATAATGTAGTGGCATTCTCTGAAAGAGTAAATACAAAAGATATCACTTGGGAAGAACTCAGTATATATCCGAATCCTACTCAAAATAGAATTCAATGGGATATTGAAAATATAGACTTAACGACAGTCCAAATTTATAATCGAAATGGAAAACTAATTTTCATGAAATCCAATTTTGATGCTGAATCGATTGATATCAGTAACCTTCCAATAGGTATGTATCACATCAATATCATTGATGCAAAAACTCAAAAGATTAAAACAGGGCGATTCATCAAAGTCTAAATTATCCGCCATACACCTGTGTGGCAAATACAGCGGTCTTCTTGTCGCTCCACTTAAGAGCTGTCCCTAAATAGATAAACTCTGGATTTATGAGATTCTTATAATGAGGAGGTGAGGTCTTCCAGTTTTGCCACAACTGTTCGGCTAGTGCTTCATATGTTGGGGCTACGATAGACTCTACACCATTTGTAGTTCGGATAATAAATCCTTCATATTGGATGTTTTCACCTGCTGTACGGAATTTCCCACCTGCTTTGGTAACTCTATCTCTCATACTTGGAGTAGACGTCCCTGATTCATTATGATCTAGAATATCAGCGTGCACCATGTAGTCATTATGAATTTTGGCTGCTTTTTTTAGATTATTGTTGTTTTTGAATTGTGGAAGATTTAATCGTTTTCGTTCCTTGTTTATTTTCTGGAAGAGTCTTGCATTGATTAACCTGTAGTCAATGTGTCCCAAAGTTACGGTTGCGGATAATGCTGTCGAAGAAACACTTGTTTCTGGTTCAGGTGTGTTTCTTACAGGTTCACTTTTCTTTGACTTAGGCTTAGTTGTTTTAGTTAAATTGGGTTTAGTAGTTTCGCTTTTTTTTGATTTTGTATCCGCTCCACAGGATGATATTAGTATTATAAGAATGAATGCAAGCGTTTTATTTAAGGTGTTCATATTTTACTCTTGTTAGGATACAAGAACGAAAGTAATCTAATTAGTCTTATGTTGAAATGTAAATTTTGATCTTCAAATAAATTTAACCAAATCTTACTTATGGATTATATGTGATTAGTTAATCACAAAAACCTTATGGACATTAACCGTTTGATTCCTCATTGCCAATATTCTTATGAAATAGACACCATTTGGTAGATCTCATCGCAATATTGTCTATAAGCAATATTTATAAGGGTAGAAATAAATAATAAGATGGTAGTTGTAATTAATTTCGTCATGTGTCAAAGAATGTAATGGGTTTCATTATATGATACTTGCAATGTACAAATACTTACACTCTACTCAGAAACAATCAATTACAAATGTCATATTAGATATAAGAGGCAGTAGCTAGACTTATTTAATGGAATATCTCGGAAGATATGAATTGAAGAACAATTGGTTATTAAGAATAGGGCATAAAAAAACCCGTGAAAGACGAAAATCACGGGCATTACTCAATTTAATAACCAAAACTCATACTACTCTAAATGCAAATGGTATGCCAAACATGTAATAAAATGATTATGTGTAAAAATGATAGAAATATAATTCGTTAGCCAGCACTCAAATATTGAAGACATTGATTTGTCTATGTATAGTTTATATATTGATTAAAATATAATTTATATGCCTATAATTATTTCTTGATTTTATGAATAGTCATTTATCATTATATGTACCTCCATCGTTTGGAGGCGCATATCACTAGTATATGTATTAATATTACTGGAGGTAATAAATAATTTTGACCTTTTGAGGGGTAAAATGGTTGCTACGGGCACTTCAATAAAGAGTTAGAATCTTTTTTAGTTATCATTTATGCATTTCTAATTGATCGTGCATCTCTATGTCGAATCAAACAGAAATAATCATGAAACGACAATCATTATCTGTCTCAATCCCAGAACCATGTCATGAAGATTGGTCCGAAATGACAATCAAAGAAAAGGGGCGTCATTGTGTTGCATGCAATAAAACAGTAGTCGATTACACCAAGATGTCTAAAGCGGGGGTTGTTGATCACATCTCTAGCAATGAAGGTGATATATGCGGCCGATTCAGTGCCGACCAATTGGGTGTGAATCTTCTTCCAGCAAGAAGAAATAGATTCTTTTCTAAATGGGCAGCTGTGTTTCTTGGGTTGATACCAGTTGCTGGATATGGACAAATTCCTGTGCAAGCTAACGAAAGAATAGAACAGGACATCATGGGTAAGCGTATGATGAAAACTAGTAAACCATTGGTAACTAATCCAAAACCTAATGATGGAATATTGACGGGCAGGCTGATTGATGCTGAGACTAAGGAATCAATCATATTTGGTAATGTCGCTGCTTATAAAGAAGGAGTGTTAGTTTCTGGAGTAGAGACAGATATAGATGGAAATTTCTCAATTGATATAAAAGACGCGGACGAGATTGAATTTTCATACCTAGGATACGAACACACAAAAAGGAAAATTGCTGATATAAATACTAGTCAAAATTCACCATTGATCATTGAACTTGGAAATCAGGATTATCTGCTAGGGGATGTGATAATACTAGCTTACAAAACTCCGATTATAAAAGGAGCTTGCAGTATTTCTTGTGGCACTTCTGTGGCGGGCGAATATCAAATATTAGAAGGTGATTCCTGGCTAAAACGACAATGGCGAAAATTCAAAAAGCTAGTAATTACAAGTCATGATGCTGCAGTCGAGAATAGAGAAATGACTAGGATGAACCACGTCGAAGAAGATTTAGATTTAAAAGATTTAAAAGAGCTAAAAGAGCCAAGTGTTACTCCTGCAGTTAATGGGCTAGTTCCTTCAGTTGAGAATGCAATAAGTATATTTCCTAATCCAACAGTAGGAATGGTAACTATAGAATTGCCTCTAGGGATATCCAAGGCCCAGCTGCAAGTGACGGATTCAAATAACCAATTAATACACTACGCTAAGATTCAGAATAACGCATATCGCTATGATGCGTCGGCATTGTTAAGTGGTCGTTATATAATCTCGATAATAAATGAGAATGAATTAATCGCCTCAGAGATATTTATCAAAATATAAGAGGGGAGAGGTGTCATAGCTGATACACTTATAGAATAGGTGGAAATTAAATTGAGATGATTTATGCATTTGTCTTTCTTTCTTCATCTCTAATCCGAAAATACAATTTATCAATTGTCTTAAATTAATACATAAGCATCTGGCCAGATCAATTATAGTAATCCAAAGACACAAAACCATCAAGCATGAAAAATATAAATCAAACCAGAAGCCAGAAGAAAATTAAGTGGATACTAACTTTAAAATATCCATTAGTCATGCTTATCTTATTGAGCATAGGCACGACACAGGCATTTGCTCAAAAAGAAAGAGCATTCGTCCACGGTAAAATAGTTGATCAAAGTAGTATTCGAGCTATAATTACGAGTACAATAACTATTTATAAACAAAGTAAAAAAGTGGGAGAAATATCCAATAAAGGCGGCAATTATGAAGCTAATCTTATCCCAGGAATCTATGATATAGAAGTTAGTTCACCTGGGTTTCATGATCTGAGGAAAGAAGACATTAAGTTTATGAACGGAGACTCAATAAAATGCGATTTCGTATTGATAACAAAGAATAGGATGTCTCTTGATTCTTCTCCAATAGAGGAAATTGAATTGCAAGATCATTCTGAATCTATATTAAATAGAGAAGCCTCAATCGATGTTGAAATAATCATAGTTAGTCGAGGTGTCGAGCCATCATTATTGATAAATAAAAGTTCTAAAAAACTTATAAAGAAAGCTAAACCAAGAATTTCGCCAGCCAAATATGCTGTGTATAGAAATAAGGAAGCAAAATCACCATTCCGATATCCGGTGGCAAAGATCCCGATGGTGACAAAAAATGATGCTCTTGCGAGTCTTATCTATAATGTATCAGAAGGTAAGTTGCCAAAAGATGAAAGCGAGCTGAAAGAAATAATTATAGAAGACTTAGTGAATAGTTTGGACTATAACTACACTAGTCCAGAAAGTAACAACAAGCCATTCTCAGTTTATACTGAACTCTTCCCTTGTCCTTGGAATGACGAAAAGAGACTACTTCATATTGGTATACAAGCTATAGGTTTGGATAGTATAACTGGCTTAACTGAAACTGATAAGCCGATGGCTGAAGATGTTAATATTAATGTAGAGTTCAATCCAGCATATGTTACAGATTATCGATTGGTGGGTTATGAAGATTACTTCCCAAATCTATTAAGTCATCAGACTGATCCTTCATTGGAAGCAATGGTAAGGACAGGACAGAGTCTAACCGCTATTTATGAATTTACACCTACTCAGAATAAATTTGCGACTGAGGACCAAAAGTTACTCTATCAAAATAGGCCAAAAACATTGGAGAGAAATAACGAATTGGGTGCAGTTCAAATTTTCTATCGGGCACCATCAGCGAGGAAGAACTGGAAAGTAAAACACAGTATTAGTAGATTTGTAAAATCAAGTGATGAAATAGAAGAGAAAACTTTCTTGGCGGTAACTATTGCAGAAATAGCAATGCGACTAAAAGAGAGTCCTTATATTAAATCTGGATCTACCAATGAGATATTAAAACGGCTCAGGCCTTTAGAGGAGCTAACAGAACAGGGTAATGACATACTTCAATTAGTTGAAGCAATTCAAAAATTGGAATCGGAGAAATAAGAAATAAATAAGTATTGATTTTCAGGGGCCTTCATTTTGCTAAGCAATGAGCAAAATGGGGGTTTCTTAAGGTCTTATCCTTGGCACTACTATCAAAGTATCATTACTTAAGCGTAAAGGGTATATTTCTATGATCGACTACTATTCAAAATTCAACATTTCAATTTAGTGAACCGCCATATACGAGGTCCTTATGTACTGGAGGTGTGAGAGGTGTACTTCGTTCCTATTTAGGGGCGGAGCCGCCTACTAGATTGTACTTTGTTTCTATCAATACTTAATAAATGTCTTTACTGAAGAACCATTTGAGCTTTTACAAACAACATAGTACAGACCTTTTTTAAGCTTAGAAATATTAACCTCGCGTTGATCATCTTTAAGACTTATCATAGATTGTCCAGATGAATTATAGATTTCAAATCTATTTATATTCCCAGAATTTGTAATATCAAAATAAATCATTGCTTGAGATGGATTCGGATAAATAAAGAACAGTTCTGAATCCAATATTTCATCTAGATTATTTACTATATCACATGAATTTACTACTGCACTTACATCTTCACATCCTTCACCATTTCCTAAAATAGATATCAATTCTCCAGATTTATTTAAATGGTCGCAAACACTTTCAATATGACATATTGACAACAAAGAATTATTTCGTATTTTAAAGGATTGAAGATCATAATTTGTTTCTTTCAACACAGAAATATCGATTAATTTAGAATTTCCGTCAACAACAAATATGTATCTTATCAAATTCAATGATTCCAACCCAGATAAAGATTCTAAACTATTATTATTGAGTATGCTAAAGAAAGTGGCTTTTTCCAAATTATCTAAACCTTCTAAATTAAACAATGAATCATTACCTTCAAGATGCAATCCCCCTATTTTAACGCCGTTTAAACCTAATAGATTCACTAACTTATCATTGTTCTTTATACTAATAGAACCACTTGTAATATTATGCAAGCCCCATAAATCTTCAAGGGATTCATTGTTTTCAATGATTACACCTCTACTAATGGGTCCCGAAATTTTTTCAAATCCACCAATAGATATTAATGAACTGTTATTTTTAATTTCTATTCCAAACAACGATGCATTAGCGAGATGTTCAATATTCTTTAATCCGTCTAAATTTAATAGTAAATCATTGTCCCCTATGTAGCACTCCCCGGAAGTAGTTAATCCAATAAGGCCATCAATATTTTTCAAATTCCGATTCCTCCAAATACCTAGATCTTGCATATAATATAAGTTTTCTAAACCATTTAGATTTTCCAAAGTATCATTGATGGCAATACTTAAATCGTGATGAATATAGGATAGGTTATTTAAACCTGCTAGACTCTGTAAACTGGGATTGTAAATTATTTCAACATCTCCATCTACTTCAGTCAAACTATTTAGTCCTTCAAGAGAAACTAGGTTGGAATCTCGTTGAATGAATAGGTCACCACCGATAAAGTTCACGTTATGCAACCCATACAAGCTAGTAAGTTTTGTATCATTAATATCTAAAACACCTTCAAATTTTGTTATTTGACTTAATCCAGCTAAACTATATACATTTCCTTTAATTTTTAACCAATTAGGATATTCCGTACATTGAGGATACAGAGTTTGGAAACTATCTACTTGACCTTGCCGGGTGATTGTATAAGACCAGTCTGGGCAGATTTGTGAATACAATGAAGTACCCATAGTTGATAGAATTATATAGCTTATAAGCGATATTCTGGCAAAAATTATCATGATTACTATTTTTAAAATTCTTAAATAAAGTACAACGTATAATGATAAGAGTAGTAGCGACGAAGGAGCTATTACTTCTTATCTAGTGTTACTTTCCGCCTTTCTTTCTTCTGTTCAGTTCAGATTTCTACCAATCATTCCACTTAACTCAGCTTGTTTTTTAATGGACAATATCTTCATATCTACACACAGGCGTATTTCTAGTTTCAATACCTCAGAGTCGTCTAAAAACTGTTCGAGGTATCTTTTCTTGTCTTTTGCTTTATTGACTCTATAGACACTCCTCACCAGTTCAGCCCTCCCGAAACTGATGTTTCGGTTCTCTCCTTTTAAAGGTCTATTTACGACCTTTAATTCTGACTTATAGTCAGAACCTTTCGTTCATATCCCGCTTCATATCTTGCCCCAAAGTATAGCCTTCCCATCCGCTTTGCGGTTCACTCTCTTGAAAGTCCACTGGACTTTCACTCTTCGAGATCGTTCACTCATTCCTTCGGGAAGTCCTTCGCGTACTCAAATATCTTCAAGATTAATTGATACACATCCTTTAACACTGGTAAGTCATAATATAACGCCATCCTAAATGAAAATCGACAGCTCCGCGGTATTAAATAGTTAAACAAGTTCTGACCGCAAGCGTCAGGATAGATAAATTGTTAAAAAGCCCGAACTGCCCGAACATTGTAATCGTTGCTCTTAAGGAAGCTGAAGTTCTGAACGCCACCGTCGAAATTCTGACTCCACGCAGTGAAATCGTTGTCGTTCTCTGTAGAACTCCAGTACCAATCAGTCGCAAACTCGACGCCTCCATTTGACAATGCTGTAGCATCTATAGTAGCCTTATCATCATACATCAAATTCAATTCATATTTCGATGGCAGGTACCAATCACCGTAGTTCGTTCCTCCCTCTGTGATTTGTAATTCATTACAAATACGTGCTGCATAAGTACTTCCGTCATCGCCAATCGCAACTTGGGCAGCTATAATGATGGCAGTATTTGCTTCTCCGCTATATAGACCATCACCTTTGGCTTGGGTAGTTCCAAATGTTCCCGCGTACCATCTTATATTGCTGCTTTGGTCGCTTTTTGCACAAACTAATCCATGTTGTCCTGTCTCGTCTACCCAGAATACAATGCCTCCTTGTGCAAAATCTCCAACAGAATAAGTAGTTATTGTCGGGAGACTTGAAATTTCACCATCCACGTACGCCTTCGTAGCTGCATCTTGCGTAGAGACAGGATCCGCTACATTCTTGATCAGTCCTGATTTTACATTTATAGAGTCAGCTTCAAACTCCCCGCCAACTATTACCTTTTGGCAAAATAACAACAATGGACATAGAATAATTAATACAACATATTTATATCTTTTCATCTTATAAATTTTATAATTATATTTTATTTGTTTCTATCAACTTCATTAGTCGAAGTATTCCTGAAAAGGTCCACTTTTTTCTCTTTTATTAAATTTTCATTCTAAAATCTGGATTGGTGTTAAGATCAAAATTAATATTATTAGACGAATGTTTTCCTTTTTGGTGGAAAGTAACAAGTGAATAAACGCACCTCACACTAAAAGGTGCGTTTATTCAGTATATGTCCAAAATCATAAATCACTCTAAATCAACTAATTGTTATTGTTCGTCATGAAAACTATCTATCCGTGTATGTCCGTATATAAACGAGTATTATCTGAATAAAAACGGCTATCACTGTAATTGATTTTTTGATTTTAACACATATCAACCTAAATATAGAAAATATAAAACAATCTACAGATCAACATTCTCAAAATGCCCATGACTATAAGGCTATTAACGTCCAAGAGTAACTAGCGGCCGACCAACGGAAGGCTGATATGTTACTCAATGTTAGATCTAGTTATTTTTATTTCTTCATTTTTTTCAATCCTTCAAGCTCTGGAATAAAAGCATCTTTTTTATCAATCTTACTTACTATAATCTCGGCTTTGTAGCCAATTTTCAAGTGTCTTAAATAAGCTGAAGAATGATAATAATATTGTTTTTTACCTTCTATGGTGTAAACAAAAACATATTGATTTACAGTCCTATTATTTCGTTCCCAGTCGGTTTTATTAATTCCTTCTAATGTGGCTAATGTTTTTGTACCATTTTGTATAATCCTGATATACTTATTGGATTTGTAAATCTTATAACAAATAATGGATATTCCAACAATTAATAGTAGTAACCCAAACTCTTCTTTTTCAATTTGAGTAAACCAGTTTATCAAAAGCAAACCAATTGCCATTAATAATTCTCCAATTAAAAAAGGCTTTGTTCGATATATTACCAACAGTTTGTCTATGTAGTTTAATTCGTTCAATCGTTTAACTTATTATGTATCACTTACTATTTTTAAAATTTTCTATTTTTCCATTATAAATAATTATTCTTAACGGAAGAGAAAGTTCTAGACTTCTACTTTTCTATTTTTTTTCTAATTAGATCTAACAAGTGAATAAACGCACCTCACACTAAAAGGTGTGTTTATTCAGTATATATTCAAAATCATAAATTCCTCAAAATCAACCAATTGTTATTGTTCGTCATGAAAACCATCTATCCGTATATAAACGAGTATTATCTGAATAAAAACGGCTATCACTGTAATTGATTTTTTGATTTTAACACATATCAACCTAAATATAGAAAATATAAAACAATCTACAGATCAACATTCTCAAAATGCCCATGACTATAAGGCTATTAACGTATCGGTGATATGGAGCGGACGCAGCGATAGAAAGTCTGATCTCATATCACTTGATATCCATTTTTCACTTTTCCTCTAACAAGACCAAGTTATTAGCACTTCAATATAGCCATTTCTTTTGTTGATTGAATAACTATACATGTTGTCAGTTAATTCAACTGAACCACCTTCGTTTTTAATTATATGCATCTTATCACCATTCTTAAGAACAGTGGAGATTTTCTCAAATCTATCTCCCCATTTGTAGTTCTACAAACACTCTTGTATGTTATATTATTTTCGCATTTTACAGTCTTGTCTGGATTACTACATTGATTAGCGATTTTACTTGTGTCAGTTTGAATTGCAATTTTACTTATGAATTGGTCTAATGTGCAGTTTGGATAATATTCTAAATCCAAAAGATAAGTGCTGCTTACATATCCTAGCTTGTTCTCAATATCAACTTTAGCCCAATTCATATTGACCGTTATTGATTCCGCTCTTTGTAATGGATGTTCAAATAATGTGTCGATTTCGTTAGTTTCAATTGTCTCTATAAGCTTTATCTTATTTCCTGGTTCTAATTGTAAGATTACCTCTGAGTTGATATTTGGTTTAGAGTATAGCGAGATGCTTTCAGGTGACCAAACGAATTGAATCTTCGAATCAGTTTGCCCACGAATTTGTGTAGCAATTAGGATCATTAAGTTTATAGCTATATAGATTCTCTTCATTGATTAAGTCCTGATTATGGACAACGGTTCAAGAGTATGTGGAGTCTGACTAAAAGGAAGATTCCATCATGCTCAGTGTTATGTCTTGTTTTTTCACTCGATCTCTTATTTAATATTCGATTAACTGATTTTCCATTAAAGTTTTTTGCAAGTCTTTTTTTATTTTCTTTAGCTGGATATTGTGATAAATTCCTGAAAGAATAATTATGATTATTGCTATCATAAATCCAATTGTTCTTAAACGGAATTGTCCTGGTAAAATAAAATACGTGGCGACTATAAAAATTAATGGGATAACAGCGAGGAATATAGCAATTACTCTAGCTTTGTTAAACAGGAGTCCTCCAGATAGAATTATTAAACTAAAAACAAGTCGTTCGATTAAAAATTGGGTATCAAAAACATCATGAAAAAGGTAGTTTGCCAACACTTTATAAAGTACCAATATTGACATTGCAAAGATTATAATTCGAGTACGAATCAATCCATCTATATTTTGTGAATATTTATTAGCTTTCCCCGCCAACTTTCCTCTAAATTTCTTTTTTTCAAACTCTATTTCTTCACTTGTTAACAGCCATTTAAAGTTCTCAACCATTGTAATGTTCTTTTTAATATTTCTACCTAATTCTTTTTTTAGCTAAATCATTTATTTTCGAAAATATGAATTTTTCTAGTGTGATTTTTTTTTAATGAATGTTAACGTCTCAGTGATATAGAGCTGACGCAGCGATAGCAAGTCTGATCTTATATCACTGTTCTATGCTGGCTTTTTTTTCAACATCCATTTGAGAACCTAAAGGTTGTTTTATTATCTTCCATTTTTTCAATTGATATATGTTCGCATTCATCAGTTTCAATTGAAAAGGTATTTCCCCCACTTTTGATATGATACGATTCTCTTGGCTTCAATTCTAAAATCTTTAATGACAAAATTTGGAGTTCTTTATATCTGTCCTCTTCGATTAAAACATAAAACCTCCACCATATCCACCGTATTCATAAGTTAACAGTGAACCATCACTATATTTTGTTTTACCTGTTTCAATGTTTGAATCATTGTCTTTAATAAGTTCTTTTTCTATTAGTGTTTCTGATAAGTCTTTTGAGTAATAATCGAATGCAGAAATTACATTTTTATTTTTGATTTCTGACTCGACATATTCTTGATTTATTAGAAATGTATCAAAGCAAAAACCAATTCTGTCATTATACCTGACCTTTATCATTTTGCCCAATAGAAAAACTGTATCCAAAGATTCATTCGTTTTCAAAATCCAATTTTCACTAACCGATATTGCATTTTCTAATCCGCTAATTATTTCTACACAATCACCAGTTTTAATATTTTCAATTATTTTAGAATTTATATCTTCTATCGCAAATACTTTGACTTTGTTTTTTGACCAATTATGTACAACAGCACAAAAGGATTGTGAATTGAAACTCAAAACCAAGATTATTAAAAGATATATTTTCTTTATGTAACTCTTCATTTTTTCATTTTCTGCTGGCATATAACGTATAATGATATCGAGAGTCTGACCGAAGGGAAGATTCTCGATATCTAGTGTTGTCTGTAGTTACTATTACACTACCTGATAATTCCATTTTCTTTCTAAAAAAAGTTTCATATTCGCACTATCACCATAGGCTTCAATGTTATCTTTATATCTATCAAATTCCAATTTTGAAATACTATCAGAATATTGAATCGAATAACCTCGTTTTACAATATCTGCTTCACTTCTTATTTTCAATAATTTCTGATCTGATGTACCAATAAATATCGAATAATCTATTATTGGCATAATAAGTTCATTCATCGAGTGTAAGCCATCCAACAACAATATTTTTGAATTTTCCTTTTCTATTAATTCATTTGATGATTTTCCAGAACGGTGATCATAATACTCGTATTTCAAGCTTTCACCATTAAGAAAATTGTTTAAAACATATATCAAATTATTAATATTATATGATTCAATATTATAACCGCTAATTCCCTTACAATTTCTAACCTCTCGATCCATTAAGAATGAATCCATTGTTAAATGATTTGTAGTAACATCTAATTTATTAAGTTGACTGCAAATTTCATTTGAAAGATAAGACTTTCCAAGATCCGCCGCACCACATATTGCTACAATTAATTGAGAATCATTCTTTAAAAGACTTACTATAGTTTCACTTATTGTTTTGATTAGATTCAACTTCTTATTTTTTTATCTCATCTATTGAATAATTCAATGCAATTTTCAAAACTGTTTCGAAAATTTCTTTACTCCTATAAATTCATAATTACAGACAACGTCCCAGTGACATGCGGCGTGCTGACGAAGGAAGCATGATCGTCAGCATCCATGTAAAAGCTTTAGATTGAGTAAAAATAACAAACATGGAAACTCAAACAAAGATTAAATCGAAGTTA